>JAPPVO010004768.1:0-12024 GCA_030407325.1 Camellia japonica
TATATAATATGTATTTTGTTTGTTTGTATAAATTTTGTAATCCTTTAATAGTTTTTTATTTCTTCTTTATTTTGCAAAAATAAAATAAAATAAAATAACTCCATTTTCATTTTCTTCATTACATTGATTAAAAAAATACAAAAAAATAAAATTAACTGTATAGATTTTGTGTATATATTATCTTTGTAAGTATATTTTTTGTAGAAATAATTAATGTATAGAGAAATAGAGAAAGAAAATGAATTGTATGTTTTATTGATTTATATTTGATTGACTACAATGACTCTCCTATATATAGGAGAGGAAGAGAATATACTAACACACTACTAACACACTTACCTACAACACTACACTCACCTACCACACTATACTCACCTACCACACTACACTCACCTAACACACTCACTACTAACACACTAACATAAAATATTCTAACAGCCCCCCTCAAACTCAAGGGGGATAGGAACCAACCAACTTGAGTTTGGAGAGAGTAACAAACAGGAAAAAATGACAAATAAAATAAAAGTGGATAGGAGACACTGTATGGTCGTGTCAGACCGTTGTAGAAGACTGTTTATGGGGTCATGTCGGACCGTTGTAGAAGATAGTTTATGGGGTCATGTCGGACCGTTGTAGAAAACAGTTTACTGGGTCATGTCGGACCGTTGTAGAAAACAGTTTACTGGGTCGTGTCGGACCGTTGTAGAAGACACTATAAACAGTTTACTGGGTCATGTCGGACCGTTGTAGAAAACACTATATGGCTGTGTCGAACCGTTGTAGCAGATAACCGAAATCAATGTCGGGACAGTTTACAGAGTCTTGTCGGACCCATATAGGAGCTAACCGGAATCAATGTCGGGACAGTTTACAGAGTCTTGTCGGACCTATGTAGAAGCTAACCGGAATCAATGTCGGGACAGTTTACAGAGTCTTGTCGGACCCATATAGAAGCTAACCGGAATCAAAGTTGGGACAGTTTACCAAGTCTTGTCGGACCCTCAAAAGGCGTGCCCAATCTTATTAAAAGGCGTGCCATCAAAAAGCGTGCCGACAGCCATCAAAAGTCGAGCCATCAAAAGGCGTGCCGATTTGTCGTCTGGCGATGAGAGGCGCGTAAGGCGCGTGTCTGCCTTGCCTATTTAAACCAAGGCGAGGCTGCAGCTGATGCAGAACAAACCAGCTGAAAAAAAAAAACTCTTAGAAACTCTTCGTTTTCTTGAGAGAGAGATTCTGTAACTCTATTGCCCAGAAAATGGCCTCTTCTTCCCGCCCCGTTACCCAGAACATAGCCTCTTCGTCCCGTGGTCTTACTCTCTTTCCCGACCTCAACGAGGCCACAACCCAGAATATAGCCCTTGAACCTCAACCAAGCCCCCCTGGTTTTGCGCCTTTGAACTATCCGATGGTGGCAGTTGAGCAGATAATGGCTGCTCAATCTGATATTGAGGCCAATTATTATACATTGAGGTCTTGTGTTGAGACAATGACGGCGGTCAACAACCTGTCGCACCGGCTTCAGAGTAGAACAACTGAGGTACAGCAGGTAAAAGCCCAACTGGCTCTGCTCCAGCGCATGTATACGGATGCCCGAGCAGAGATATGTGTGCTGAAGGCAGAAAACAAGGAACTGAAGCGGAAGGCAACCGTGATGCTCAGATTTGGAGGGCCGCCATATGTGACAGTTGAGGAGCAACGGGAAGTGAACGTGCTCGGCGGCGTGGGAAACACGGAGGCAGCACCGGCAAGAGACGCCCAAGACAAAGGCAAAAAGAAGAGAACAGCTGAAGAGGCGAAAAAGTAAGGTCGCTGTTTGAGATGGATTTTTTTTTTTTTTTTTTTTTTTTTTTTTTTTTTGGTGTAAAATGGTGATCGGGTTTGATCCCTGGTATGAATAAAATAAGGAAAGGTTTGGTGTGCAAATTGATATGGTATGAATGAGATTTAAAAAAAAAAAGAGTAAAAATAATGTGAAATAAAATGTGAAATTAAAAAAGCGTTGGTGTGGTGGGTTTGTATTTGAATGGAGGATAAAAAAATAGGTATGATGGTAGTGGGAACATGAGTGGGATTGGGAATAAAGGTGATGTGAGAGGATAAGAAAAAGAAATAAATAAAAAAGAAAATGAAAGTTGAGCCCACGTGGGTGGGCAGTAACCAGCACATGAATGAGATTGGTGTGTTATTTGGTGTATGATTGATGTGGTTGGTGTTGTTGGTGGGGACTTGATGCTGAGAGAGAGAAAGAGAAGCATGTCTCCAAATGCCCAATACACTGCTGCTGCTGATGGAAGTGTTAGTGTGAGCACATACAAGGTAGCCAGCAAGTATATGGCCTTGAACTTTTGTGGCTTCCACATTGCATGCATGATCTCCACAGTAACAGCATGTCCCCGAATGTGTAGAGAATGTTTGTGGCCCCTGTGAAGTATAGTACAACCTTGCTTGGTCCTGAATGTTTCACTCCCTCCACCTGTCCATGGAGGAGAGAAGCAAAGGTGAGGTACCAAGCAGTGTAAGTGGTCATTACCAAGCCAAGAAAGGACCATATTCTGTAGTTGTGAAATAAAGGAATGAAGACAGTAGTAGCACAGCAAGCTCCAAATATGTATGTCCAAGTCCTCTTGTCCAGATTATCATTTATGTAATATATGTTGCTTGCACAAGCTATGAGTTGAATCACAGATCCAAACAGAAGAAAAGTGCAGTTGAATACCAAACCCACGTTCCTCCAGTGTTTTCCAAGTAGACCATCAAGAACTTCAAACCACTGAATGACATGGTTCCTGAAATCAACTTTCTCTCTTTCTTTTCTGGTTCTGTATTCAACATAGAGAATGCTAATGAGGTAGGCTGTCCAACTACCCAACAAGCCATAGAAGAGCTAAAAAAGTATCCCAGAAAGCATCCCAAGCTGAGAAAATGAGTATGGCAATGTCAGCAGAACTTGAGCCACCTGATTTGAAGCACAACTAAACCAGGCATCATAGGCTGAGCCACCATGCCAGAAGAGGTTGGATATCCTGGTTTTGACATCCTTGGATACAAAGGTGGTGTGATAATCGAGCTGCAACTCGTCAGAAGAAGGTGGTTTGCGAGCCACAGAGTACGAAGATGGAATTCGATGAGCTTCGAAGGAAGCAGTTTCCGAGCATTGCTGCTATGGCTCTGATGGGGAAGGCCATGAGTGGTTTTCAACCATGTAAATTCCAGCGAAGGGGTTCTTTTATAGTTTGGAATACCAAACTTTTCTGAATGTACTTCGCATCAAAGTAATTTGTACTAGGAAAGGAGAGAGGTTTTAACCAGGTAAAATAGGTTGAGGTCCGGCGGGCGGCCAAGGAAAGGTTGCCGCCCGCCAGAAGGCGAAGAACACTAGGAGCTTAACCTATAGCTCTGATACCATGTAGAAATAATTAATGTATAGAGAAATAGAGAAAGAAAATGAATTGTATGTTTTATTGATTTATATTTGATTGACTACAATGATTCTCCTATATATAGGAGAGGAAGAGAATATACTAACACACTACTAACACACTTACCTACCACACTACACTCACCTACCACACTATACTCACCTACCACACTTACCTACCACACTACACTCACCTAACACACTCACTACTAACACACTAACATAAAATATTCTAACATTTTTATTTTCTTTGTTTATAGATTTTATGCCCACATATATTAGATGCTTTACAGATAGTATAGATAGATGCCAATTTTACAATACAAACTTGAATTTAAATTATATAGGTTATCATTCTGAGTATAAATTTATTTTTTTTATATAAATTTTATTGTATACATTTTAAATATATATATATATATATATATATATATATATAAAAATTATGACTTCGTATTCTTCAGAAGAAAAGCTCTTTGTTTTTTTTTTTTTTGTATATTGATTTAACAAGTTAATAGAGAAGCTAGAAAAAGAAAACAAAAAAAGAAGAAAGTAAGGTTTTACTCATTGTGTGTTCAATTTTTATTTTTATTTTTTTTATTTTTTTAAAGTTAGGCAAACTATTTTTCAATTTCTAAATTGTTTCTAAAAAAGTTGTATTCCAAACTTTTCAAAAAAAAATTGCACACACAAAAAATAAAAATAAAAATGAGGATGTTCTTAAACATTTTTTGAAACACAAATAATAACAATAATAATAATAAACAAAAAAATCTCTTAATTCTTGGATGAATGAGAATTGTATGTTAAAAATATATTCCAAAGGTTAATTTATTTTAGAAAAAAGAATGAGAAAAAAATAGATATTCAGAATAATTTTAAATTTCAATATATTTCAAAAGTTTCATTATATCAGGTTGCTTAGGAAAAAAATTTGACTATTATTTTACTTCCTTTATATCCAAAACAATTCAATGTAATTGTTATATTTCTTTGGGTATATCAAATCTATTTAATTATAAATATTCTAAGAATCTTTGATTTATAATTTTTAAAAAGAATACTATTTTTTTAAGAATTACTAATTTATTTTGTTTATATCAAAATTGTAAGTGTTCACTATTTTTTTTTAATAAGTTTATAATGTATAATTATTTTTTTAAAAATATATATTTTTTTAATTTACACACACATTGTGTGTGTTCCACCGCTAGTATATCATGCAAACACCTCTCTCTCTCTCTCTCTCTCTCTCACTCACACACACACTCACACTCCACGTGCTTCGTTTTGAAAGCAAAATTTAAAATTTTAAAAAATATCAGCAAAATATGGAAAAACGACACATTGAACAGAGATTTTGTGAGTGGTGTTTTGAAAAATTGGTAAAAAATTAATTTTTTGAATTTTTTTGTAATTTTTTGACTTTTTATGCTAACTTTTTAATGATTTTTTTTTTGACTAAAAATATTAAAAAATCAAAAAATTAACTTTTTACAATGTACGAGTCAATCAACCTGCCTTATAATTATGTCGCAAAATCACCGGTGCATGTCTAGGATTTAAAAAGGATTTAAAAAAGTGGTGTTTTAGAAAGTTGGTAAAAAGTTGACTATTTGGCTTTTTTAGTGACTTTTTTGACAAAAAAACTGGGTTGTTTTGGGTAAAAAAAAATTGACTTTTTTGGCTAAAAAAGTTGAAAAATCAAAAAGTTGGCTTTTTTGACAACTTCCCAAGTTGGTATTATTAATTGAATTTTGATAATAACACACATCTTTTCACTTTTATAAAAAAATAAAATAAAGCAAGTAATGTGACAATTTATAATATTTTTTTAATTTTTGACTAAAATATATAATTAACAAACGAGATCTAAAGATGCATTAAATCACTTTAAATTATTAGTTAAGTATACTAATTGATACATGTAGTTTTATTCATCATAGAAAATAGAGAAGTTATAAATATATCTTATTTTTTCCAATTTTTTTATTTTAATATTATATATTTTTCATAATGGAGTTTATTTTTTTAATATTTTTTATCATAAAACTAAATGCATTTATTTTAAAATAAAATTTCATGGTTTTTTTTTCTAATTTTTAAATGCATTTATTATTATTTTTTCTAATTTTTTTTTTCTAAAAATTAAAATAAAAAAGGAAAAGGAAAGGAAAGTGAATCTAAAAATTAGAAGAAAAAAAAGGAAAATGAATCTAACAATTTTTAAAAAATAATAAAGGAAAATGAATCCAAAAAAAATAAATAAAGGGCATATAATGTTTTATATTTGTTATAAAATAAAGCGCATTAAATTTTTTTTAAAAAATCATGAAACTTTATTTAAAAATAAATCCATTTAGTTTTGTGATAAAAAATATTAAATTAAAATAAACTCTATTATGAAATATATGTAATATTGAAATAGAGATAATTGGAGAAAATGATATTTTAGTCTTTAGCAAAATATATTTATAGTTTTTCCTATTTTCTATGATAGTAGAGGTTGGTAAGATAATTTAATGAATTTCAAAATTTGACAGAGTCGTAAAATATTTGAGTTTTTAGTTTAAGATTCCTGATATTCAGATTTTATAAGATAAATGATATGTAATATTTTCATAATAGTTGAGATCTCTCAACATTTTCAGAAAGAAATTTGAATTATTCAAAGAGAAATTTTATAGAGAAATTTCAGCTTGTTACAGATAAATTTAAAATTTCTTTATATCGAACTAAAATTTCTCTAGTAATATTATTGAGGGATTTTAACAAATAAGAAAAAATATATTCGACTTCTCATACTACCAACAATTTGAGAGGGATGTTTTGCCGATTTTCCCAAAAATATTTTAGAGTATGATTTAAGGTTTGAAAATTTATCTCAAGTTTGAGTTATTTAAAGTTATTGAACATTTGTCTGGTTGTTCACTATTTTTATTTTTATGATTGGGTGTCCAGATTAATTTATACACCTTGACTAATCTCGAGATCCATGCAAAGCATCCCTTCACATAGATCAAACAAATATTGGGCAGAACCCTCGGACGTGGCCGAATGAGTTGATAGAACCTAGTGATAGTTGAATCTGAAACCTAGATGGAGCACATCCCAGACTCCAAGTTACACCCATGCGAGCATCTCCAATGGACTCTTTAAATAAGGGTTGTTAGCTATTATAGCTAACATTGGTATTGTTTGGTACAACTTATTGTAAATTAAAAGTTGATAATCAGAAAGCAGAAATCAAAAGTATTCCTTTCCCAACTTCTAAATAATTAGTTTTTCTTAGCTTATTTAACTATTTCGGACTAAAAAGCTGTAAGCAGAAGTTGCACCAAACACTCTGACACAAATTCTCAAATTAAAATAAGCTATAATCACCCCTATAATCCACCAAATACCCTCGCCATCATATTTTAGTCACTCTAATGGGCCAGCTATTACAATAACTATTTTAATAAAATTCTTCATGACTAGTTATTTTTGAAGAGAGTTGGAAGGCTCTTTAAACAGTTTATGTGTATAGATAGGTAAAATAAAGAGTAGTATTGAAGTACATAGATAAAAATAAAATAAATAATTATCTTTTTTGTATTTTAGCTAATAAAAAATAAAGAGTATGGTTGGAGTTACTCTAAGGTTTAGATTAGTAGATATGCCATTAAATTGGTCCAAATACTTGATTAAAAAATTAATTACTTAATTAAAAAAAATTATAATAAGATTAAATTACAAATATATGTATTGAGTTTTGCATAAAATACAAATTACCCCTATAGTTCTATAAATTACAAACAGCTCCTTATCAAAATTTGTCATTTAACAAAGTTAAGAAAAAAATAAAATTTTTAACACCCTTCTATATAATAATAAAATTATCAAAATTGTAAATTGAAATATATTTTTAATAGTATTATGAATTATTAATTTTCTTAATGATTGATTAATAAAAAGTACCATTTATTATATGGTTACAAATTTTAGGGACAATTACAAATAAAACCTAGGGTTTGAGTTTTAAATTTTGTCAATTTAACTCATAATATTTCGATTCGCTTTCAATTTAAACCATTGGCTTATTTTTGCTAAGTAAAATTGATAGAAAAATAGTATTTTAGTTATTAAAAGTATATATGAAATATCTAAAATATCATTTTTCATTAAGTTTAACGACTAAAATAACATTTTTTTTCTATTGATTTTACTTTACAAAAATAGACAAATAGTTTAGATTGGAAAAAAAAATTGGGATTTAAATTGATAAAATGTTAAAGGACAAAATGTAATTTTTTAACTTACAAAAGACAATTAAGTAAATTTTTAATAATATTTTGTAATTTACCTTTAAAATGAGGGGGAATTACCTGTCTATGAGCTCAAAAAAAAAAATTATAATTAATAATAAAATTTATATATTTTAATAATTAAAATATTATATTTTTTCAATAGTATTTTTTTTTCACTGTACCACTGTACCATTATTTCCCTTTAAAATAATGTAGGTGGAAATAGACTGTTACGAGATTTCAAGGGCCTCTTCGTAAGACATTAAATTCTGCCTAAAAAAATACACTAAAATAATGTAGGCTGTTACCCCATTTCAAGAGTCTCTTCCTAAACTAATGGGAGTGGTCTAAGTGGAAAGGGACTTGGGTCCTTTAAACAAAGGACTCGAGTTCGAACCTTGTGGATGCAGCAAACTTCTTTGGAAGAGGACTTCGCATATGCGCCCGGCAGCTTCCTCGGCGGATTAATCCTGGGTTCAAAAAACCTGGGATACTGTGGAAGACCTTTAAAAAAAAAAAAAAAAAGCCTCTCCTAAGACATTAATGTAATAATTCTAACTAATTTAGTTGTTGATTTCCTACTCAATATTTGGATCTGATAGGCGCAATATTTGGATCTACCAAATTTCTTTATTTCTTTATTTTTTTTGGTTGGGGGGGACCTTACCTCCATTTTTTTTATTTTTTATTGTTTAGATCCGGACTTTATTTCTAATTCCGCCTTTATTTTTTGTAGTTCAATCTTCATTTTCTAAACCCTAACTCTCCTCACCATTCCTTTCCACACCACTAACACCCTTTTGGCAATCTCCATCCCACCACAACTCCCACCTCACTCTCCCCACCATTCCTTGCCACACCACTAACACCCTTTTGGCGATCCCCATCCCACCACAACTCCCATCCCACCAGCCAAGGGCGGAGGGAAAGGGGGGTTCAAGGGAGTTGTGGCCTTTACAAAATTCTTAGAAGTTTCATAAATATATATAGGGTAATTACAAATACATTTTTTAAGATTTACTTAAAATACGAATTGTTTTTTATGGTTTGAAAAATTACAAACACTCCCCTGTTAAAAAATTTTATTTAACTGAATTAATTAAAAAAATAAAATTTAATTGAAACATATTTCTAATATTATTAAAAACTGTTAATTGATTTAATGATTTATTAATAAAAGAGACAATTTGTTATGAAATTTGAAACCTCAGGGGGTAGAATGTAATTTTTAAAATTACATGAGATGATTTATATTTTAATCAAATCTCAAGAAATATGTTTGTAATTTAGCTATGTGTGTGTGTGTGTGTAACGTGTTAATGTGGAGGAGTTTGTATAACTTTGACCCTTGCAAAAAGTTGATGCCGCTTGCAAGAACAAGGTCTTATAAAAGTGTGATCAGGTCAATTAGCATTTTTGATCCAAAAAAAAAAAAAAATTGGTCAAAAAAATTAACTCTAAATTTGACTTTTAAAATTGGAAAAGAAAATTGTTTGAGGGCTCGAAACCGTTGGGTCGAAATTGGCTCGAAATCCAAAACGACGTCGTTTTGGATTTTTTATTTTTTTATTTTTTTCTCTTTTCTTCCTTTTCTTGCCTTTTTTCTTTTTTTTTTTTTCTCTTTTTTCTTGAACACAGACAGAAAGAGAAGGAAGAGAGAAAGAGAGAAGGAAGAAGAGAGGAAGAGGAGGATCTGTGTGTGTTGATGATGATGGAGGGGGAAGATCCCTCTTGTATCTGTGTGTGTGTGTATCTCTTGGGAAGATCTCTCTCTCTCTCTTGATGGGTGGGTTTGATTTTTTGTGGGTGGGTTTGATTTTTGTGTTTGATCGGTGGGTGGGTTTGATTTTGATTTTATTTTTAGAGAGAGAAAGTGGGTTTGCTTCAATTTTGTGATGGGTTTGGTCAATGTTCAACTTCAATTTTGTCAATGTTCAACATTTGTGAAAGAAAGTGGGTTTCCTCCTCTCTTTTCTGCACAGACCAATTCACTAATGTTGAAGAAGATGAAGAAAGTGTTGATCACAAATGTTCAACCCACTTGATGTTCTTCTTCTTCTTCTTCTTCCTCTTCCATTTTTTTCTTCTTCTTCTTCTTCTTCTTCTTCTTCTTCTGGTTCTGCTTCTGCTTCTGCTTCCTCTTCCCTCTTGGCCCATCAGTGAGAAAGAAAGAAAAAAAAGAAAAAAAAGAAAATCCAAAACGACGGCGTTTTGGATTCGGGACAAATTCGAACCTGAAGATTTCGGGCCCTGTAGTAGCTTTGTTAGGAAAAATATCATCCAGTGGTATTTTCACAAAGTTATTACAATTTGATAGAAAAGTTTAAAATTTTTATTATTAATATTTAGGGTAATTTATAAATACACCATTTGAGGTTTGTTTAAAATATGGATTATCTCATATAGTTTGAAAAATTACAATTACTCATTTGTCATAATTTTTTATTTAACAAAATTAATTAAAAAATAAAAATTAATAACTGTTTTCTCATACAATGTTTAAATTATCTAAATTATTAATTGAAATAAATTTATAATATCATTAAAAACTGTTAATTAATTTGATGAATTAATAATAAAATGGGTTATTTGTTATGAAATTAGAAACGCCAAGGGGTGGAATGTAATTTCTAAAATTATAGGCAGCAAATTGTATTTTAAACAAATATCAAGAAATGTATTTGTAATTTATCCTAATATTTTATAAATTTTACTATTAAACTGTTATTATTTTTCAAAATATACACTCCACTGAAATGTTTCCTTTGAAATTTGACTACTTAAAGTAATGATATATAAACATAAAAAAATATAATTATTGATGATGAAGTTTGTTCCAGGCGAAACGGGTCTGACTGATCCATGTTCCTCAAACCTGTGTCCGAATGACCAAGCCCACCCGAAGACCTGCACAAGAGTTCAACGGGGAACGGGGAGTCCCCCAGCGGACCCTCCAACGAGCAAGTTAGGTAGAAAGATAAATGGAATGTAGAGATGGATTAGAGATAAAAAGCTTAACCTTCTTCTTGTCTTCGACATCTGCTTATATCCTCTGGTAATCATTTCGTTGTCTCTTCCGACTTGTGACTATGGCCGAAAGTCTATGCTCTAGTTTGCCTTGTTCATGGTGAGGTCGTTCTGTCTCGACGATGAGGGCTTATCGCAATAAATGCTGTAAGGGGCTTCATTAATAGCTGATGTGCAGTGCAATAACTTTGCAGGATCTTTGTCTGCTTATGTGGCCTGTCCGTCACCTGCCACGTGTCTATGCGTCATTGGTTCTTGATGCCATGTTGAGCTCCAGCAACGCTGGGCTATAGTATTTGAAATGTGCATTGGGTCCTAAGTGATGGGCTGTATCTTTTATGGGCTTACCCATGTCAGTAGTCCCCCATTCCCGAGTGTAGCTTTAGTCCAACGAAGGGAATAAGGAAAAAGACGGTGGCTGTGAAATACTGGCGAGGTGAAGACCGACCGAGAGGTGGGTCGGAGGCTGTGCGTGACCGCGAAGGGCGACCGAGTGGTGGGACCGACCATGAGGAGGGTCGACCGCAAAGGGTGACCGAGTGGTGGGACCGACCGTGAAGAGGGCCGACTGCGAAGGGTGACCGAGTGGTGGGACCGCGAGGGGTGACCGAGTGATGGTACCGACCGTGAAGAGGGCCGACCGCGAAGGGTGACCGAGTGGTAGGACGCGAGGGGTGACCGAGTGGTGGGACCGACCGTGAAGAGGCCGACCGCGAAGGGTGACGAGTGGTGGGACCGACCGTGAAGAGGGCCGACCGCGAAGGGTGACCGAGTGGTGGGACCGACCATGAGGAGAGCCGACCGCGAAGGGTGGCCGAGTGGTGGGACTGACCATGAGGAGGGCCGATCGCGAAGGGAGGGTGGTGTGGCGTGGGGCTCGAGGGGCGGCGGGGCACGTGGTGAAGAAGAAGAGAAGAGTAAGGGAGAGGGATGAGGGACCAGCCTTGAAAATGGCAAAGGGGGTGGTGGTAGAGGAGATCCCTAAAGTGGGCTGGAGGAGGGGGTGAAGGGGAGGAAGGATGGGGCAACTGCCCCTGAAGAGCAAGTGGAGGGTGGGGCGACTGGCCCTTTGGAAGGGGCAGAACAGCAGCCAAAGGGGGGACCTGCCCCCCAAGGAGAGGGAGATGGGGTCAGGTTGAATACTGCTTTCTACCACGTCGCAGCAGTGTCTGGGCGACTGGAGGAGAAGGAGGCCCAGCCAGGACTGCTGCCGATCGGCTCTTGGGCGTGGTGAAGGATGCGGTAGTGCGCTTGATGGCCAGTTTCACTGAGGCCGAACTGCTAAGGGGG
>JAPPVO010004769.1:0-24516 GCA_030407325.1 Camellia japonica
ACAAAAAAGCCTCCGATTCGGAGCCTCATTAGTGCACGACACTTTTGGGCCGAATAAAGCCTCCGGATTCGGAGCGCCTTCGTGGAATCACGATTGGCCAAGATGTCTCCGAATTCGGAGCCCCATTAGTGCATGACACTTTTGGGCCGATTAAGCTCGGATTCGGAGCGCCCTTCGTGGCTATCACGATTGGCCAAGACAAAAAAGCCTCCGAATTCGGAGCGCCCATTAGTGCATGAACTTTTGGGTCGAATAAAGATTTCGGATTCGGTGCGCTCTTTGTGGATATCACAATTGGCCATGATGTCTCCGAATTCGGAGCCCCATTAGTGCATGACACTTTTGGGCCGATTAAGCCTCCGGATTCGGAACGCCCTTCGTGGATATCACGATTGGCCAAGACAAAAAAGCCTCCGAATTCGGAGCCCCATTAGTGCATGAAACTTTTGGGCCGGAATAAAGCCTCCGGATTCTGAGCGCCCTTCGTGGATATCACGATTGGCCAAGATGTCTCCGAATTCAGAGCCCCATTAGTGCATGACACTTTTGGACTGATTAAGCCTCCGGATTCGGAGTGCCCTTCGTGGATATCACGATTGGCCAAGACAAAAAAGCCTCCGAATTCGGAGCCCCAATAGTGCATGACACTTTTGGGCTGAATAAAGCCTCCGGATTCGGAGTGCCCTTCGTGGATATCACGATTGGCCAAGATGTCTCCGAATTCGAAGCCCCATTAGTGCATGACACTTTTGGGCCAATTAAGCCTCCAGATTCGGAGCGCCCTTCGTGGATGTCACGATTGGCCAAGATAAGCCTCCGAATTCGGAGCCTCATTGGTGCATGACACTTTTGGGCCGAATAAAGCCTCCGGATTCGGTTCGCCCTTTGTGGATATCACGATTGGCCAAGACAAAAAAGCCTCCGAATTCGGAGCCCCATTAGTGCATGACACTTTTGGGCCGAATAAAGCCTCCGGATTCGGAGCGCCCTTCGTGGATATCATGATTGGCCAAGATGTCTCTGAATTCAGAGCCCCATTAGTGCATGACACTTTTGGGCCAATTAAGCCTCTGGATTCGGAGCGCCTTTCGTATATCACGATTGGCCAAGATAAAGAAGCCTTCAAATTCGGAGCCCCATTAGTGCATGATACTTTTGGGCCGATTAAGCCTCCGGATTCGGAGCGCCCTTCGTGTATCACGATTGGCCAAGCTAAAAAAAGCCTCCGAATTCGGAGCCCCATTAGTGGATGACATTTATGGGCCGATTAGGCCTCCGGATTTGGAGCGCCCTTCGTGTATCATGATTGCCCAAGCTAAAAAAGCCTTCGAATCGGAGCCCCATTAGTGCATGACACTTTTGGGCCAATTAAGCCTCCGGATTTAGAGCGCCCTTCGTGTCACGATTGGCCAAGATAAGCCTCCGAATTCGGAGCCCCCATCCGTGCACGTCACGTTAGGCCGAATAAAAGACTCCGGATTCGGAGCGCCCTTCGTGGGTATACGATTGCAAGATTAAGTCTCCGAATTCGGAGCCCCATCAGTGCAACACTTTTGGGCCGATTAAGCCTCAGATTCGGAACGCGCCTTCGTGGATATCACAATTGGCCAAGATTCAAGTCTCCGAACTTGGAGCCCCATCAGTGCAAGACTTTTGGACTGATTAAGTCTCCGAATTCAAAGCGCCCATCCACGCATGACGCGCTTGGGCAGAATAATAATCCGGATTCGTCATACTTCTCATGAATATTACGATTAAAAAGTGCGCGTTGTTAACAAAAGATGAAACATGCAAGCATCTAAAATGAAGCTAAAATGAAATGTTTCATTACATTGACTGATTGGCTCAGAATGTATAAGCTTGAGCTGAGACATGCAAACATTTAAAACAGGATGTTTTATTAAATTGACCAATAAGTGCATAATTTGCATCTAATCTGTGTTGGAGCGTTTACAAAATGTTCAATTTTTTTCGGCATCACCCTCATCGTCGCTTTTCTCGATTTCGAAAGCGCCAAAGGGAAAGTGCTGACGTTGGTATAACGGTGACGCCAATTCAATGCTTGTTTCACAGAGAGCCTCTACGGCTTGTAGAGCTTCAATCCACCCATGCCTGAAACCCTGGTTCTCACATCGGCATACTTCCTCGGTGAGTTTCTCCTTGGTCTTATCTATCCCCACCTTCCGGCCATTGTGGAAGCCTTTCTCATAACCACTGGACTCGCGGTCTCTACTGCAACATGCTTGCCGTATCTCGATCGGCGATCGCATGACTTATCAGCCGTTGGGTCACCCTTTTCCACGACCGGGTTAGATTGGCCGGCAGCACGCGGCTCGACAGTTTTGGCCTTTCTTAGCTCACGCTTGGCTTTCTCTACGCGAGCCTTCAAGTTTCGAATTCGTTCGTTTCTTTCTGCTCTATCTCTCACCGCGCGGCACGTAGACGCATGCCGATTTCATAGGCGGTATACAGCCCTTTCACTGCTCCGTGGATGCCCTCCCGAAACACTTTGAAGTCCTGTCGACCGACCATCGACTACTGGACTTCTGGTGGAAAAATCTATTGAGCGAAGTCGACTACCACGTTTGGGTCGTGAACAATTGAATCTGCCTCAGTCATCGGTTTATTCCCCACAAACACCGCAAAACTCAACGGGCGCGGTGTCTCATTAGATTCACCTCTCGGTCGTGGTCAAGGGGAGTTGCCCCGTTGCTGTTTTTCCCTTCGGGGAGACCTACTGCGATGACGTGGGGACTGATGTTTTTCCCGCTCCTTCGAGGTCCTACTTCCCGTGCGCAAGGGCTCACCACTTCGATTCATCTCAGTATCCAGCTCAGCCAATGTCCTCCCTTCTCCTTTACTGTTGAAGAATAGTCTACTTGACATTCGCACTTGTCTAACTTTCCTCAACAAACTGGTTCGAGTTATTGAGTCTAAGTACACTAATGGAACCTACGTGTACGAGACACTCACTCCATTTATTCCTTACGGGCGCAACACCCCCGAGGCAACCTCATTACTGCTAGACTTGAAAAGCCTCAGGGATCTAATCGGCTCCATATCTAAGCCTGGCGCCGATCTACTTATGACCCCCAGCCACTCCACGAACTAGTTGCATTCGGCCTTCCAGATTCAAGCATTGGCTGGGTGTAGCACGTCCGCGGGGGACCTCGGCTACAGCTCGGACTCGATTTGTGTCGCGGTTCTAAATCTGAACCAAAGAGTCCAAATCCGGCAAATCGTTTTGAAGAAAAAACAGATTTTTTGAAAAAGTAGTGCCAAACATGGACTGCTTTGCCAGATTACAGAGTCGCCACCTAAATATTTTTAATGGGGGAATTTAGGAAACCCTGACTCGGTGCCGAAGGCCACATGTCCGTCATCACCAAAGTGACTTGGCTCGGGAGCTTGGGTACGATCGGGAAGGTCAGCTATGAGCACCCCCTTTCGCCCGGTCCGAAGACCAGCCTCTACTAACCGTGATATCCTTTTTTTGAAAACATTACATGCTCTTATTCCAATTATTAGCCTAGAATTACTATGTTATGGCACGCAGCAACAAGTATAGACTAGATTGCCTAATTTGGAAATAAACATTGCATATCCGTTTTGTCTCGAAAACGTGTTGGTTTTTGTGCTACTCGCAAGTAGGCTAAAATTCAGATCTCAACGAGTTGTTCCACTCAGGCAATCCAACTTCACCCACAGGCATTCAAGCAGTTATAACACATAAGCATTTAGCCGCATGGCAATCATACTGTCATGGCAAACATTCACACGCATGCGATATGCTAAAGTATAAATACTTACATAGTACTCCAAGCCAAAATAGAAGCTTATCAGAAATCCATGCATGGACCTAAGCATACTGAAATGTCTAATGCAACACATGCAAAGTTGTAATCTAGACAGGCTCGGCTATCCTAGACATGGCATGCGAAATGCTACAACTATCACGTATTCAATTTGGAATTAAAAGTACGATGCAGTTTGAATGATGTACCGAGCCCGGTGCATGTAAACAAATGCATGGATGCACGCATGCATTGCATAAGGTATGCTAAATTAAATATGCCCTAATCTACCATCATAAGCAGGTAAATAAAAGGGAAGAAAGAAGTGGGGGTTGGAAGACATACACACACTCACCCACACTTATTACAATTGCACCCTCACTCGGAGGGACCAAAATAATAATACAGTCCCAAAATAAATGAATAAATATTACAAATTCTAATTACTGAATAAGTAAATGTGAAATAAAAGGGGGCCACAGCCCCTCGCCTCGGGATGCGCGAATGATGCATGCTCGATGTCCGCCTTGCCCGGGAACCCGCACCATGCACTGTTGCCTCTGTTTTGTACTGCCCGTCTCCAAAAATTGCCAAAGTCCTGGGAAGCCTTCCACATATTCTGAAGATACCACCGCTGGAGGGTTTTGCCACCGGCTGCGGGGTTTGATCACCGGCTGCAATTGATAGTTATCGGCACAAAAAGATTGCCGGTCGGCACTAAAGAGTGCCGGTCGGCACTAAATTCCTGCAGGAGACAGTTTTGACAGCAGCAGACAGCAACAGAGCATGGTATGGAATTTTGGGACAAATGTATGCATGGAACACTCCCTATCATGCAATAGACTCAAGGGAGCATGGCCCTCGACCCCGGGCCATCAATCACGCATTTCAATGCATGATGGCCCGAAAGCCAAGTTAGCAACTTTGATATCAAATGAAATGCATACAAACAAACAAGAGGCCCAACCTCTATCATGGTGATTCAGGAGGCAAGACATGCATGCCAAATGCAACCTAAACACGTGAACTAAACATGCAACATGGCATGCAATGTACGAATGCTAGTATGCAAACAACCATACAAGGCAAGCATGCAAACTAAGCAAAAGGGATGGACTTAAACATGACTTGGGCAACCCTAAGTAGGCCCAAAACCAGTGGCCATAATGCTAAGTATGAGGGCTAAGCACACATGCACACATACACATGCAAAGGTGCCAACACTTAGGCATAATGAAGCAAGCTTTAAGCACACTTAAAGGAAGCTAAACATGAACAATTAGCATGCATTATAAGGCTCTGAAATCATGTTATAAAAGGTGCCAAACCAAGTAAACAAGACAAGTAGTGCATGCTACACACTCACACACCTAAGGCTAGCAAGCCAAAATGCAAGGTGACTATATAAGGCATGTCATGGATGGCCTAAACAACTAGAAAAAATCTTATACATGGAAAAACAAGCACATTTCCAGTTTATGACCATCCACAAAAAAAAGCAAGATAGGCTAACAAAGCATGCAAACTTACGGTAAATAGAAGAGATTACAAAGCAAGTGCATGATAGAGTTACCAAACATGGTTGAGCCCTTCTTCAAGGTTGAAGAAGGGCTCAAAATAAGCCTACTTACAGTTTATTACATGCTCAAAAACAGATTATACACCAGCCAAATATACTATGCAAGAATCATGGCATACAAGGGGTAAAGAGATAGGTGCTAGATGCTACTAAAACAGCAAGGGGTCCTCAATCAAACATGAAGAGGACCCCAAAATAAGACTATTTGAAGTTTGGTCGGAGCCCAAAAGTGCTTGCAAGTAAGGCTTAGATATGAAGCAAGAAAAGGCTAGAAAGGGGAAGATGAAGACTTACCCTTGAAGACCAGCAAACCAGCACCTCTTGGACCAATTTAGGTGCTCCCAAGCTCTGAAGAACAGCCCCAAGTCGCTGGAATGGATGTTGGAGGTGTTGTGCTATAGGTTGGTGAAGGAATGGCCCAAGAACTATGGAGTTTGGAGGTTGGATGAGAGATATATGGTTATAGATATATATGTTAGATATATATATCTATTCTCTGGTTTTTTGCTTAGAAATTTCCAACCCTAATCAAAGGAGGAGAGGGCCTCCTTATATAAGCCAAGTAAAGCCAAGACTTAGTGGCTAAGTCATTCAAAAAGGGTCAAGGGGGGCCAAGGCTTACTCTAGAAGTTTGGACAGCTGGTAAGGCTTCTTGAGGAAGCCAAGACAAGGGGTCAAGGCTTCTCAAGAAGCCATTGAGCAAAGGGTGCACAAAAGGGGCCAAAGGTGGTTAAAGGGTGCAAAATTGGCACATGTATGCACGTGGGTCGAGTTCTGTGCATCCCAGCTGGCACAGCTGGCATGCACCAAGCTTGGGGGGTGCAAAGGGGTCAAACCGGCCAGAAGATTCGATCATTGGTCAAAATAGTGCCGGTCGGCACTATTTAGTGCCGGTCGGCTAAATAGAGTGCCGATGGATGATTCCTTGGTCAAATATGGCCGGTGGGTATGCAAATCGAAGCCCCGGAAGTTATCTTTCCAACCGCGCAAACCTTGCATCAAAATTCCTTCTGTGCAAAAAGTTATGCCATTTTCCGTGATCGCGCAGACTCGATCCAACCGGAATGATCCCCTACTTCAACCAACCATATCTCCCCCACCCGAACTTGGATGTAAGTGATTCTTGAGTACAAAGTGAAGCCCCGGAAGTCTTCTTTCCAATGATGGTGGCCTCATAACTTAACTCCAAGTATGCGGATGAATGGACCTGATTCAGCGAGGGCTGCGCGACTCGCTTCTACCCGGATTCATGTCGAACTTCTCCCAAACCTATTTTCTTCCCTCTTCTCCTCTTTTCTTGAACTCCAAACCCTTAAACAAAGTGTTTGGAAAGTTTTGCCTCTCTTCTTGCCAAAGAAACTGAACCTGTAGCCTGCACATCTCTCAACATCGACCAAAAATCAGTAATGCCCAAGTCTTGAGGGCGGTCAAAAATGGGGTGTCTACAGTTGCCCCTCTTTGACAGAACTTGAAAGTCATAACAATGACGGGAGTGAATGTCAAAGCCCAGAGACGACCCATTTTTGACAAGGTCGAAGACTTGGACAAACAACAAAATATAGATAGATAAATGGTTGTGCCCGCAGGCTGCCTACGTATCCTTTTGCAAGGAATCAAACCAGCGTAGTTCAGGGGCAGGATGCAAAGTGATGCACAATGCAAGTGCATAACTTATGATCATGCAAAGGATGCTGTAATGAAGCAATTATAAATGCAACATTTTAAGTGAATGCTATATAAGCAAGTAGACATGAACTACATCTCATGTAGAAAGGATGTAAGAGAATTATGCAATTCTCACGAATATGTGCGTTAGATACACAAAAGTGAACGAAGTGTGATGGATACACTAAGTGGACAAACATGTGTGATGGATACACCAAAGTGAAGAGAGTGTGATGGATACACTATATGAATAAAGTGTGATTGATACACTAAGCGAATACGTAATAGATATACTAAACGAATGTGTGTGATGGATACACAAAGGGAGCATGTGATAGATACAAAAAGTGAACGTGTGTGGTAGATACACAAAGTGAAGCGAGTGTGATGGATACACTATATGAGGCAAAGTGTGATGGATACACAAGGTGAGTGCAGTGTGATGGATGCACTGTATGAAGTAAAGTGTGATGGATACACAAGGTGAGCATAGTGTGATAGATGCATAAAGAGAAAGTGTGTGATTGATACACAAAGCGAATGTGTGTGATGGATACACAAAGGGGGCATGTGTGATTGATACACAAAGCGAATGTGTGTGATGGATACAAAGCGAGTGTATGATAGATACACTATATGAACTAAGTGTGATTGATACACTAAATGAATGAAGTGAGCAAAGCGTGATGGATACGCAAAAGGCAAACACAAAGTGTGATAGATGCACTAAGTGAGCAAGTGTGATGGATACACAATAGGTGAACACGAAGTGTGATCGATGCACTTAGTGAACAAGGTATGATTGATATACAAAATGTGAACACGAAGTGTGATAGATGCACTTAGTGAACAAGTATGATGGATATACTAAAGGTGAACACAAAGTGTGATAGATGCACTTAGTGAACAGGAGTATGATTGATATACTAAAAGTGAACACGAAGTGTGATAGATGCACTCAGTGAACAGGAGTATGATTGATATACTAAAAATGAACACAAAGTGTGATAGATGCACCTAGTGAACAGGAGTATGATTGATATACTAAAAGTGAACACGAAGTGTGATAGATGCACTCAGTGAACAAGAGTATGATTGATATACTAAAAATGAACACGAAGTGTGATAGATGCACTCAGTGAACAGGAGTATGATTGATATACTAAAAATGAACACAAAGTGTGATAGATGCACCTAGTGAACAGGAGTATGATTGATATACTAAAAGTGAACACGAAGTGTGATAGATGCACTCAGTGAACAGGAGTATGATTGATATACTAAAAATGAACACAAAGTGTGATAGATGCACTTAGTGAACAGGAGTATGATGGATATACTGGATGTGAACACGAAGTGTGATAGATGCACTTAGTGAACGGGAGTATGATTGATATACTAAATGTGAACACAAAGTGTGATAGATGCACTTAGTGAACAAGTATGATGGATATACTAAATGCAAATGAAGTGTGTGATCGATACACTAAATGAAATGAAGTGTGTGATCGATACACTGAATAAATGAAGTGTGTGATTGATACACTAAATGCAAATGAAGTGTGTGATTGATACACTGAATGCAAATGAAGTGTGTGATTGATACACTGAATGCAAATGAAGTGTGTGATTGATACACTAAATGAAATGAAATGTGTGATTGATACACTGAATGCAAATGAAGTGTGTGATTGATACACTGAATAAATGAAGTGTGTGATTGATACACTTGCAATAAAGTGTGTGATTGATACACTGAACGCAATAAAGTGTGTGATTGATACACTAAAATGAGAATGAAATGTGATAGATACATAAAATGAGAATGTGTGTGATTGATACACAAAATGAGAGAAGTGTGATTGATACACTAAATAAACATGTGGCAGATACATGAAGCAAACGGAAGTAAATGAGGTGTGATGGATACACTAGAGTAATCATGTGACAGATACATGAGGTAAACAGAGTGTGATTGATACACGAAGCAAACATGTGATATGAAGAGAAGAATGGTGTGATAGATACACAAAGTGAGTGAAGTGTGATTGATACACTGAGTGAGAGTGTAATAGATACACAAAAGTGAATATGTGCGTGATGGATACACAAAATGAAAGAAGTGTGATTGATACACCAAGGCAAATGGAGTGTGTTAGATACACTAAGTGGAGCAAATGACTATGTGTGATAGATACACGAAGTGAATGGAGTGTGATTGATACACTAAAGCAAATAAAGTGTGCTAGATACACTGAATGAATGAAGTGTGATTGATACACTAAGTGAATGAAGTGTGATTGATACACTATGGGAATGAGGTTGATTGATACACTATTCTGGCTTGAAGCAGACTTGGTCTTGAGCTTGAGGTAGAGGTACACTCATACTTCGGAGCATTGGCAAGGCCTGAAGAGGTACACACGGGATGTAGTCTCGGAACTTACTGAAGTTGAAACAAACTCAGATACCCGACGTTTTCCTCTTTTGCTTTTACTTTGCAGTCCGGAACCACATAGCTTCAAATAGGTCCTGGTTTTACTGTTCACACTTATCGGGGTGGGCCCTGCAGTTTTATGAAAGAACGAATCTGTTTTGCACAAATGTGGAGAATGGCACGGCACTCTGAGCACAAGATGATTTGATTTTTTTGAAATTAAGAAATGAGCCCTTAACCGGGTATTGAGCCTACGACTGAACACAGCGAAAAAGACTCAACAAAAGAAAACAAAGGTAAACAACCTAAACACATCTATTGACACTTGAAACGACTCAAAACAAGAATCGAGATAAAACGAAACAAAGGACACGACACACAGACGTGCACAGGGAGCCTGTTTCACCGGGTATTATTTCCCATCCTTTCTCATTTGTGATTCTCACATCATCGGCCCTCAAGCTCTGTTTTTCTGAAAAAGCCCTTTTCCTCACTTTTTCTCTCAACGCACATCTCTCTATTCTTCAATCTCTCATTTTTTATCCCTCCCCAGAGTGGTTGGTGGATAGACAAGAAGTTGCGGGCTCTTGCCCCTAGCATTCTGCTAGATTATCATTCTTCTGCACACAGTAGTGAACTTTCCCACAGAGGAGTTGCGCCACAACTGGGTGTGTAGCAAATCTGTAGTTGACATTGGTTGACGATGCTCTGCTAGGGAGTTTGGACGTGGTTAGATCTGTCCAGATGAGGAAGTGGAACATCCTGATCCATTCCAGTTCGTGCTTCTTCGCACTTGGCTTGATACCTCATTGCTCGGAGGATGAGAGAGCTTTCAGCCCTTTGGTATTAACTTCAGTGGTGCCCTCTTCTGGGGGTAAGTGCCTTCTTGGCAAGTATGTTGATGTGGGGAAAAGACAGAACACCTGACTCAACCGTGCCCCTAGTTCATCATTTTGACCATTTTTTGGTTTTAAAACAATTTTGACCAAATGAAAGTTAGATTAACATGCTTATTCGATTTTTGATTTGAAATCATGCAAGTCAGGTTGTAAGCACTGAAATTTTTCCTTTTTTGGGTCAAGAAAATGGTCCAGTTTTGGAAAAATGGATATTTTTGAGAGAATAGTCAACCTCAGTAAAAATTCTCAAAAACTGTTTTTTGCAAAGGCCACCGCTCAACAAGCAGGGAACCAACTCTTTGAGATGCACAACCTCGACCCATAGGAATGGAAAATTGCCCCTTGTTCGAAAAGAGCTGCATGGCAACGGAAAGTTGCCCCTTATTTGAAATGACACTGCGGCGTTCTGAATGGCAACGGAAAGTTGCCCCTTGTTTGGATGATGTCGCAGCACATTGTAGTCAGTCCTTCAGAGTGACGATCACAACCGAACTCTCGGATACAGAGAAGGCAAAGATGATCAAAACATTTCATGGACACAATTGAATTTGAAGTGTTTTAGGGCTGGACTTCAGAGTGAAGTTGCCTACTATCCCAAATGGGAATCAAGCCTTACGTAGTTCGAGGTTAAGGTACACTCGGGTATTTAACCTCTCATTTTTATGCTCTAACTTTTGCCAAGGGCCTGTTGCAGGTTTTCGACCTTGCGAGCTTTGTTCTTCTTTCTTTTCTTTTTTTTCATTTTTTTCCTCTTTTTTTTTTTTTCTTTTTTTTCTTTTGGGCTCTAACTTTTGCCAAGGCGCCCGATGCGGGTTTTCGACCTTGCGAGCTTCTTTTTCTTTTCTTTTCTTTTTCTTCTTTCCTTTGTTTCTTTTTTTTTTCTGTATTTTTTCTTTCCTTTTGTATGTATTTTTTGCTTGCTCTAACTTTTGCCTGGGTCGCCCTTCCGGGTTTTCGACCAGCGAGCCTCTCAAAGGGTAAAAGTGTAGCAAGTCCATGCCAAATGGTTTTAGGGTTTTGATGCCATCCGTATCCAGGAGAGTGGCTGTTGATTCGCAAGAGAACTCATCTTCGGTCTCTTCGGGCCATCTGACATCTTTGCCCCTAGTTTGAGGGGGGGCTTCTGATCTAGCTTCCCAAGCCTCTCTTGACGACATCTGATCTTCTTGATTTGACTTTTCTTGCCTCTTGTTGAGGGCTGCTTTGAATCTGGTCTCACAGGCCTTACATTGTAGTTAACCGTTGAACATTCTGAGTTTGAGTCCAAGGTTCGAAAATGAGGGGTCGAGTCTCGAGGCTGAGAGCGATCCTAGGCTGCAATCTCAAGAGCGATTCCACACATGCCTTCGCAGGACCGCGCAAAACTTTTTTTGAAAGTTTTTAAGAAAGCGACGAATCGCTCGCGCTGAAGACAGTGTAGGACCAATCTGGATCAAGCTAGGGTCCTTCTCAGTTCACACTAACAAGCATGATTTTATTCATTAAGGGCTTAGCACGCCTCTCTTTCTCTCAATTGATCAAATTTTTGCAAATCCCAAGGAATTCCTTCCTTCGTTTTCACCAAGTGTTTAGAAAAAGTTTTGAAAGACTTAGGTCAATGCAAATTTCAGAGCACAAAAGAGCAGGTGGAATGCACTGCCGTTTATTCAAAGCTTTCTGGCACACTGGCACAAGGCAAGCAAACGCGAGAGCGTGAAAATTACTGCTGTTTCAGTTAAATTGTTGGAAACTGGCTCCCTGGCAGAAACAGACTCAAAAGAAAGCAAAAGGAAATATAAAAAAAATAGTGATGCCCTAGGTGACACCCCCGGAATCACACCTTAACAAAACAGAATGACTCGATACAACAAGACAAGACTGAAATAAAAAGACTGACTCAAAAATAAAGAGACAGACTCAAAGCACATAAAAAACTAACCCAATACCCAAGTCAGAAAGCAAAATTAACAGCATTTGTACATTGCTCAAAACAGTGCACGCCATCCACACAATCTGAAGTAAACTGAACGACGCCGCAGGTGGTTTATCTCCCGATCACATATTACATTATCCCCTCAAGTTCACGATCAGTGCGATAGACTTTGCAGGGGCTGGTGCGACGATGACTTATTGTCAATCAGATCTTGTATTTCGTGGTGAAGACGGAAAACTATCAGTGACATGGCCGACTTGCTGATCGAAAGGCACAGTACTTGGTCGGATCATGGGAGGGAGGGAGTTTATTTGGCAATGGCCGTAGCTCTAGGGGTTTCAGGTGCCCTTTTTTTTAGGACCCTCAGGGCCGCTGATAGTGACATGTACGTGAGGTAACACCTCTGGCCCAAGGTGGGTAATTTTGAGGTTTGTGGCTTTTTGCTGGAGCACCAGAAAGGATTGACAGGTGCTGACTGGGTTTGCTGGTCTCTTCGAGTACGGGGCTAGAGCTGAAAGGAACATTCCTGGTACAAGGCCTTTTCCTACCTCGATTCAGACTGCTCCCGTTCTGAGTGGCGCAAAGTGTTATCCAAGTTTTTGCAACAACTGCGAGTACTTTCTGTTTGTTTAGCCCTCGGCTTTCAAAGCCTCAATATCCCACTGAGGTGTTCATGGGGACGAATGCCTGCTATTGTTTTACCATGTTCTACTTTGCAAGGATTGGCTTTTCCAATGCAGCTGTCCAAGGTTGGGGACTTTAGACATGAACTCTCTGGTGCGTGATGTGGTTGATGTGGGGCAAACCCAAAGGTTAGATTGCCACAGTTCTCTGAGATCTTCGATCATCCTCATAGCTCAGAAGTAGTGGGTTATGGTTTGAGATGATTGAGTTCAGACGCACCCATCATGCATAAGTCCATTGCTTTCCGGGATAAACGTCAGGTTTGGGTAGATGGGCCGGGGGTGATGTATATGCTGGGGTCGTAAGGGAGGCCAATATATGGATGAGGTTGAGATGTAGAGGTGACGAGTCAGTACTAAATGAGGTCCTTTTGGTGGAGCTAGGGTCTTTTCGTCAATAAGATCTTGAATCTTATGAGGAGGCGGATGCAACGGTTTGTATCATGAACCGTGCTGCGATGATAGGCCACAATATTTAGCTGGGTCATATCTTGGTGGAGAGGGTTTGGAAGGGGTTGGGGTTTAGAGTTTAGGTGCCCTTCTTCTCCGCAGCTTTTTAAAGCTTGAGAGAGACTCATGTAAAGAGGATGAAATTTTCGGGTTGGGGCGAGTTGAAGTGGTTGGTTTTTGGCCATTGAGGGAAGTGGTGATAGTGCCCTACTTTGAGCATTTCGCAGCCGTGCTACCATCAGTAGTCACGCATTGGGACTGTGAGCCAACATCTCTTCAAAGGCTCATTATCTTCCTGCAAAGATCCCTTGTCGGATGGCATCCTTGATTTGAACCCATTCATGTAAATCTGAAAAAGTAGGGAAGGGAGAACAATCATTTTTTGCATCAATCTGGGTTGGAGTTGCGCACAACCATCCTTATCTGGTCTTTGGGAAAGCCTTGCAGCCATCATCGAGGCCTTTGCTCTCATCTCGCCACAATTCTGAAAATCCCTCTTTTGGCTCTTGGCGAGTGACTTCAAGATCACGGGTTTGTGACCTCAATCTGTGTGTTGTAGAGTATGATCACTGAAAGCCTCAGCCATCTCTCCCAATTCTGTTTCACAGAGTTTCTCAATTTTGCATACAGAATTGGGCTATCCAGACAGGGTCCGGCGAATAGTGACAATTTCTGGGCTGTGGTCAACCATTGGTCTCAGGATATCAGAAAATAGGTGGAGGTGCACCATTGGGTCTCAGAGCCATCGAATCGATCGATATATGGCATCTTGAATCTGTCGGGCAGGTCAAGCTGCATCGGTGTATCCATCTTCAATATCGGGATAGTCTTGACTCCTGAGATCTCTTGAACAGCTTTTCAAGCTTGCTTAACTTCAGTGCGGTAGGGTCAGTCTCGAACCAAAGGGAGAGTCCGGTAGATTGGTAGGTGTTTTGGATTGCTGGGAAAAATTGGGAGCGGGAGCGGCCCTACGGAATGTCCGTACCTTCCTGGAATTGGGTGTTTCCCGGGTGTCTGAACCCTGGTGGTGGAAGAGCTTGATGCGAAGCAGATGCTCCGGTTTGTTGCTTTAGCCCTGGCAATTGTCTCTGCCTGTTGGGCTATGAACCACAGCCCGTTGCTTGGCGAATTCTGCTTGACAGACAGCGTCTTGCTTGCAATGGTTTTCATACTATCCTGGAGTTGGCGCACCATCTCTTTCCAGAACTCGACATATTGTCCTGATCTAACTGAGCAACCGGTATATTTGTGTCTGCAGTAGGCTTGGAAATCTCAACCCGACTGCTCAAAGATCACTGATCGTAGCTGTGGTACTGGTGGTCTATGCCTGACTAGCCTTTCTCTGGCCTGGTTACCCTTGAACTGAGTTTCTGACCTGACAAAGTCTACTAGCACAAATCCAATGTTTTGGGAGATAGTGGAGCTTCTGAAGCTATGATTCCAGGACTACCTAGCAAAAGAGAAAACAGACAGCATCTCAGCTCAACCTCAGTGGAACGGATACGAGCAAAGCTGAATGACTGTATTCTATTACTGATCACTGTTCCCCGAAATCACTGCCCCAAATCTGAATCTGATACCCGCGATATAACTGATTCTCAAAATACTGATACTGGTGCCCGCCCAGATACCCAGGCCCGCAAATTGGTATATGCATTCCCTGTAGAGATACACTCTAAAGCACATAGCAAGTAAAGAGAGCCAAAACACCTATGTTGGAATAGGGTTTCCCTGTCCTATTTTGTCAGGAGCTAGGGTTTCACTACGCACGCACGCGGTTTCAAACAACCTAATCGGGTAAGCAACCTGTCCTAGTTTGGAATGGTCACTATGGATTCCGAATATGCACTAGGTCGAATGGTCAAAAGGGTGCCCCGGTAAAACCGGGGTTTGTGTTCCCATACTGGCAGAGCCCGCAACCGGTCAGCCTTATGGTCATGCCTTGACAAGACAAGCCTCCGGCAAACCGCTCAGGAATAGCAGATGGCCAACACGGTGTCCTAGGCGCACCAATGCAATGCAATGCAAAGAGAACATAAACGTAGTCAAAACAGGATATCACGAGTTCGAGTCAAGCTCTCTAAATCCCCAGCAGAGTCGCCAGAAACTGTAGCACGTCCCGGGGGACCTCGGCTACAGCTCGGACTCGATTTGTGTCGCGGTTCTAAATCTGAACCAAAGAGTCCAAATCCGGCAAATCGTTTTGAAGAAAAAAATTTTTGAAAAAAGTGCCAAACATGGACTGCTTTGCCAGATTACAGAGTCGCCACCTAAATATTTTTTAATGGGGGAATTTAGGAAACCCTGACTCGGTGCCGAAGGCCACATGTCCGTCATCACCAAATGACTTGGCTCGGGAGCTTGGGTACGATCGGGGAAGGTCAGCTATGAGCACCCCCTTTCGCCCGGTCCGAAGACCGGCCTCTACTAACCGTGATATCCTTTTTTTGAAAACATTACATGCTCTTATTCCAATTATTAGCCTAGAATTACTATGTTATGCGCACAGCACAAGTATAGACTAGATTGCCTAATTTGGAAATAAACATTGCATATCCGTTTTGTCTCGAAAAACGTGTTGGTTTTTGTGCTACTCGCAAGTAGGCTAAAATTCAGATCTCAACGAGTTGTTCCAACTCAGGCAATCCAACCTTCACCCACAGGCATTCAAGCAGTTATAACACATAAGCATTTAGCCGCATGGCAATCATACTGTCATGGCAAACATTCACACGCATGCGATATGCTAAAGCATAAATACTTACATAGTACTCCAAGCCAAAATAGAAGCTTATCAGAAATCCATGCATGGACCTAAGCATACTGAAATGTCTAATGCAACACATGCAAAGTTGTAATCTAGACAGGCTCGGCTATCCTAGACATGGCATGCGAAATGCTACAACTATCACGTATTCAATTTGGAATTGAAAGTACGATGCAGTTTGAATGATGTACCGAGCCCGGTGCATGTAAACAAATGCATGGATGCACGCATGCATTGCATAAGGTATGCTAATTAAATATGCCCTAATCTACCATCATAAGCAGGTAAATAAAAGGGAAGAAAGAAGTGGGGGTTGGAAGACATACACACACTCACCCACACTTATTACAATTGCACCCTCACTCGGAGGGACCAAATAATAATACAGTCCCAAAATAAATGAATAAATATTACAATTCTAATTACTGAATAAGTAAATGTGAAATAAAAGGGGGCCACAGCCCTCGCCTCGGGATGCGCGAATGATGCATGCTCGATGTCCGCCTTGCCGGGAACCCGCACCATGCCACTGTTGCCTCTGTTTTGTACTGCCCTGTCTCCAAAAATTGCCAAAGTCCTGGGAAGCCTTCCACATATTCTGAAGATCACCACCGGCTGAGGTTTTGCCACCGGCTGCGGGGTTTGATCACCGGCTGCAATTGATAGTTATCGGCACAAAAAGATTGCCGGTCGGCACCAAAGAGTGCCGGTCGGCACTAAATTCCTGCAGGAGACAGTTTTGACAGCAGCAGACAGCAACAGAGCATGGTATGGAATTTTGGGACAAATGTATGCACGGACACACTCCCTATCATGCAATAGACTCAAGGGAGCATGGCCCTCGACCCCCGGGCCATCAATCACGCATTTCAATGCATGATGGCCCAAAGCCAAGTTAGCAACTTTGATATCAAATGAAATGCATACAAACAACAAGAGGCCCAACCTCTATCATGGTGATTCAGGAGGCAAGACATGCATGCCAAATGCAACCTAAACACGTGAACTAAACATGCAACATGGCATGCAATGTACGAATGCTAGTATGCAAACAACCATACAAGGCAAGCATGCAAACTAAGCAAAAGGGATGGACTTAAACATGACTTGGGCAACCCTAAGTAGGCCCAAACCAGTGGCCATAATGCTAAGTATGAGGGCTAAGCACACATGCACACATACACATGCAAAGGTGCCAACACTTAGGCATAATGAAGCAAGCTTTAAGCACACTTAAAGGAAGCTAAACATGAACAATTAGCATGCATTATAAGGCTCTAAAATCATGTTATAAAAGGTGCCAAACCAAGTAAACAAGACAAGTAGTGCATGCTACACACTCACACACCTAAGGCTAGCAACCAAAATGCAAGGTGACTATATAAGGCATGTCATGGATGGCCTAAACAACTAGAAACAGATCTTATACATGGAAAAAAAGCACATTTCCAGTTTATGACCATCCACAAAACAAAAGCAAGATAGGCTAACAAAGCATGCAAACTTACGGTAAATAGAAGAGATTACAAAGCAAGTGCATGATAGAGTTACCAAACATGGTTGAGCCCTTCTTCAAGGTTGAAGAAGGGCTCAAAATAAGCCTATTTACAGTTTATTACATGCTCAAAAACAGATTATACACCAGCCAAATATACTATGCAAGAATCATGGCATACAAGGGGGTAAAGAGATAGGTGCTAGATGCTACTACCAAACAGCAAGGGGTCCTCAATCAAACATGAAGAGGACCCCAAAATAAGACTATTTGAAGTTTGGGTCGGAGCCCAAAAGTGCTTGCAAGCAAGGCTTAGATATGAAGCAAGAAAAGGCTAGAAAGGGGAAGATGAAGACTTACCCTTGAAGACCAGCAAACCAGCACCTCTTGGACCAAGTTTAGGTGCTCCCAAACTCTGAAGAACAGCCCCAAGTCGCTGGAATGGATGTTGGAGGTGTTGTGCTATAGGTTGGTGAAGGAATGGCCCAAGAACTATGGAGTTTGGAGGTTGGATGAGAGAGATATATGGTTATAGATATATATGTTAGATATATATATCTATTCTCTGGTTTTTTGCTTAGAAATTTCCAACCCTAATCAAAGGAGGAGAGGGCCTCCTTATATAAGCCAAGTAAAGCCAAGACTTAGTGGCTAAGTCATTCAAAAAGGGTCAAGGGGGCCAAGGCTTACTCTAGAAGTTTGGACAGCTGGTAAGGCTTCTTAGGAAGCCAAGACAAGGGGTCAAGGCTTCCTCAGAAGCCATGAGCAAGGGTGCACAAAAAGGGGCCAAAGGTGGTTAAAGGGTGCAAAATTGGCACATGTATGCACGTGGGTCGAGTTCTGTGCATCCCAGCTGGCACAGCTGGCATGCACCAAGCTTGGGGGGTGCAAAGGGGTCAAACCGGCCAGAAGATTCGATCATTGGTCAAAATAAAGTGCCGGTCGGCACTATTTAGTACCGGTCGGCTAAATAGAGTGCCGATGGATGATTCCTTGGTCAAAATATGGCCGGTGGGTATGCAGATCGAATCCCCGGAAGTTAGCTTTCCAACCGCGCAAACCTTGCATCAAAATTCCTTCTGTGAAAAAAGTTATGCCCTTTTCCGTGAAGTCGTGCAGACTCGATCCAACCGGAATGATCCCCTACTTCAACCAACCATATCTCCCCACCCCGAACTTGATGTAAGAGATTCTTGAAGTACAAGTGAAGCCCCGGAAGTCTTCTTTCCAATGATGGTGACCTCATAACTTAACTCCAAGTATGCGATGAATGGACCTGATTCAGCGAGGGCTGCGCGACTCGCTTCTACCCGGATTCATGTCGAACTTCTCCCAAACCTATTTTCTTCCCTCTTCTCCTCTTTTCTTGAACTCCAAACCTTAAACAAAGTGTTTGGAAAGTTTTGCCTCTCTTCTTGCCAAAAAAAACTGAACCTGTGGCCTGCACATCTCTCAACATCGACCCAAAACATCAGTAATGCCCCAAGTCTTGAGGGCGGTCAAAAATGGGGTGTCTACACTGGGGCATGGGCAGATCCAATAATCTAATCGGCCCAATATCTAAGCTTGGCGCCGATCTACTTTTGAGCCGTAGCCACTCCACGAACTAGTTGCATTCGGCCTTCCAGTTCAAGCATTGGCTGGGGCAAGGGCAGATTCGCTAATCTAATCGGCCCAATATCTAAGCCTAGAGCCGATCTACTTATGTGCCACAGCCACTCCATGAACTAATTGTATTCGGCCTTCCAGTTCAAGCATTGGCTGGGGCAAGGGCAGATTCGATAATCTAATCAGCCCAATATCTAAGCCTGGCGCCGATCTACTTATATGCCACAGCTACTCCATGAACTAATTGTATTCGGCCTCCTAGTTCATGCATTGGCTGGGGCAAGGGCAGAGTAATTAGCCTAGTCAGCCAGGCGACAAGGGCCTGAGCCAATTTACTTGTTCGGCTAAGTTACTAAATGGCCAAGTTGCACTGCTATTTATTTGGCAGCTATTCTTTGGGATGTTTAAGTTATTCATCTTATGTTCCTACATCCTATCGGATCGATGGTTAGCATGCATAACAGACAGTAACCATTTAATCCAAAGTAGTGAAAAACAAAACTCTTCATTAACAACAATTGAGTACAGGCAATAATGCAAAGCAAGGAAAATTTTCATTCATAAAGTGAATACAGATAGTCATCATTTTATACATGAAGATTACCCTAAGTGAATAGAAGTTTACTAAAAAACAAAAAACATGTTTGTAAGAACATACATTCAAAATTCCTAACAAAACTAAAGTATCGCCCAAATCAATCTTCGGGGTCAGACTCAAGTGGCTCAACGTCCACTTGCTCGTGTGGAATCGGCATGGCCAATTTCACATCAGCGGCAACAAGGGCTTTGAGCCAGCCATGTTTGAATCCCCGATTCTCGAATTTGGGGACTTCTTCTACATAATTTTTAAGGGCAGCGCCCTTCCCAGCCTCGAACAATTTGGAAGCCTCGGAGTTGGCTTTTCCTTCGCCTTTTCGACTCTTCCAATTCGGCCTCCAGCTTGGCAATCACCTCCTTGGCTAACTTGAGCGAATTTTCACTCGCGTTTGCCCTCTCCTCGGCGGCCAATCTGAGTTGGTCAGAACTCCGCGCCCTTTCTGCCTCGGCTTCGGCCCTTGCACTCTAAATTGTTGCTCTCGCCGCTTCGAACTCGGCCCTGCTCCTCTCACCCTCAACTTTTGATTTCAAACGGCCAATTTTTTCAATGGCGTCATGTTGGCGGCGGCCTATTTCGGCTATCCTTCTGACCGTCTACAAAACAGGAAGTTTTGTAAACCAAAACAATATACGCAGAAAGCGGAAGTTAGGATGCACATACTAGAAAAGGCCAACTGAGCGGCTAAAGCTATTGCCACCAAGTCCAGCTCCGCCCGAAAGGTTGCCTTGTCAGCCGGCAATGAGACTGAGGAAGCCAAGCTCAACGCCACGGCTGGATCTTTCAAGGCCGACGCTTCAGAGGAGATCGGCATGTTTTTTATCTTTAGTTGAACAACAAAAGGAGCAATCACATCCGACTCCTCTAAGCGCGGTCGTTTATTAATAGGGTTTTCCACAGAGCCGGCCTCGCTCTCGGCGGGATGTTTCTCCCCCCTCCGATCTTTTGAGATCGGCCATTCGACTACCAGTTCAGTCTCGGCCGTTTCAACCTGCACCATTTCTTCTATGACAACAGGCTTGGAGGATTGAGCCGTGTGTAACATGCCCGGGAGGTACCCGCGCGCGTTAAACAGTTCGGACTCCCGAGATCTCTTTGATCTCAAGTTTCACGAGTGCAATGTGAAACATAGATGAGAGTCCAGATTTGGCAACTTTATTAAAAATCCATTTTATTGCAATTTTGTCAAAAATGGACTGCGTCATCAGATCTCAGAGTCGCCACCTAATATTTTGGGAAATTAGGAAACCATGACTCGGTGCCAAAGGCCACTGTTCGTCGTAACCAAGGATGCTTGGCTCGGAACCTTAGGTATGAGAGGGGAAGGTCAATAATGAGCACCCCCACTCACCCGATCAAAAGATCGGCCTCTACTAAACCATGATATGACTTTTATTTTCTTTATATGTCCATGTTCTGATTATTAATAAATCCTAAAATTTATTATGTGAAGCATACAAGTGTAGACTAGTTTGCTCAAATTGGAAACAATTCAATCTCATGTTTGTTTGAAAACGATTTGATTTTGCCACCATCAAGTGGGCTTAAAGCGTACAATCTTTGAATCATTCCAATTTAAGCAACAAGCCTTCATCCACAGGCATTCAAACAGTTATATCACTTAAGCAAATAGCCACATGGTAGGATGCTAAACATAATAAGAAAATCACACACAAATGGGATGCTAAAGCATAAAAACTCACAGATTGACCGACGTCCCTCGAACAACTACAAAACAAAGGTTAGTAAAATATGCATGATCTTATATACAGAATCCTAATGCAATTCACTCATGAGATGCACTAAAGATTTGGCTTCTAGAATATGGCATGTGAAACATTGCAAAACATGTGATAGCGCACAAAATCATGGGATAATCAATGAAAGCATAAAGAATGCAAATTGAGCCAAATCTTATGCATGGATCATGGATGTAAAGCAGGATATGCATGACATGTTAAGATATATACATACACACAGTTAGGGAAAGCGATTAAAGAATGGGATAGAAAGAAGCGGGGTGGGGGAATTATTACAATACTTTGATTATTACAGATCCAAATGAGGGAGAAATAAATAAAATAAAATCCTCACAAACACTCAAAATAAAATAAAATAAAATAACTTCATCACTGGCACATGGATCCTTTTCGCATGTCCCGGGTTCCGCGACATCGTATGATTCACATTTTCTGGATTCAAGCGGCACATTTCCTCAGTCTACAACTCTCCCCACATCTCTGCAGCCCAGCTTTGGCAGGCAAGGCATGCCGGCTTCCATGACCATGTGAAACCAACATAAATATTTCTAAAAATCCTATGTGACCCCAACATAAAAAAAATCTTTTTTTGTTTTTTTATTACCCACACCCATGACCAAACCAACATAAATATTTACAAAAATCCTATGTGAACCCAAAATAAACATTTTTCTTTTATTAAAAAAAAAACACATTTTTATTACCCACAATCCACAAAGTATGTCACACCACACACACCCATCTACCACCTTTTCTCTCTCTAAGCCGAGAGAGAGAGAGAGAGAGAGAGAGAGAGAGAGCCCGTGGGTGTGCATGGGTGTCCATGCATGGGGTGAAGAGAGAGAGTCTTAGAGAGAGAAGAGCCGTGTGTGTCATGTGCATGGTCCATGTAGGTGGTGCCGAGAGGTGAGAGAGAAGAGAGGGAGAGAGAGGTTGGTCCTCCTCTCCTCCTCCATGTGTGTGTGTGTTATGAAGATGAAGGTGAGTTGGATGATGGCAGTGGTGCTGATCGGTGGTGGGCGTGAAGAGGGAGCCGTGTGTGATGAGTGTCTTCCCGTGAGAGAGAGAGAAGAGGGAGAGAGAGTGTTGATGCTGGGGTGATGTGTGTGAGGGATGGGGAGAGCCACGCATGCATGGTAGTGGTGAAGCCCCGTGTGAGAGACCGAAGAGAGAGAGGTTGTGGGTATGGGTGTGCCGTGGGTGTGTGAGTGTATGGTTTCTAGAGAGAGAGAGAGCTAGGTGTGTGAGTGTGTGTGGGCTTGTGAGGTTGGTCGTGCTGCTGCCGTGGTGTTAATCAGTGAGTCCGTGGGTCTGTTGAGTGGTCACGGTGGTGGGGGTGTTGGGTGCTGATCGGGTTGGCCATGGTAGTGGTGGTGTGTGTGTTAATGGTGGCTTGGTGAGGTGTGGTGCTGGGTTTGTCTCTCTTGCCGAGAGGGAGGGGGGGGAGAGTTTGGTTTGTGTGTGCATGGATGTGAATGTTGTGGCGTGAGATGAGCTGGGGGGTGTGTGTGTTAGTGTGTTGTGCAGGGTGTGTGTGTAAGAGGTGGGTGATGGCTGCCGTGCATCAGTGGCTGGTCTTCCCCTTCCTCCACCTAACCCATGTGTTTTTCTTTCCTCTGAACTGTGTGTTGCCTTCTTTCCCACTTCCCCCTTTCCTTCACCCTTAAACCCGTGTCTCTCCTCCTTTTGCTTTCTTTTCCTTCTCTTTTTTTTGTCCACTCCAAAAAGTCCCCCTCTACCTACCCATATATCCTCCACTCTACAAAAAAATTGATCAGTGCCACCTTCCACTCCACTCCCCGTCCCATTTTTCTCTTTTTATTTTTTTTATTTTTTATTTTATATTTTTTTATTTTTGTTTTCAAAATTTTTTATTTTTCTTTCTTTTGAAAATGGTTATCAATTATAACACACTTAAAAGATATGCACACACCTAATTGAATACACACACATAAAATTATAAAAACACTACAAATTACCAAAACATTAGTGATGGCCAAAATGGGTGAGGATGGTCAAAATAAAATGCCCAAGTCTTAGGGCCGGTCAAAATGGGGTGTCTACAGTTGCCCCTCTTTGACAGAGCTCGAAGTCATGAAATGACGTGAGTGAATGTCAAAGCCAGAAGACGACCCTTTGACAAGGCCGTAAGACTTGGCAATTACACAAAATGCAATGTATGTACAAACCAGATGTAATGCAAGTGGTTGAACCCGAAGGTTGCCTACGTATCCCTTTGCAAGGAATCAAACCAGCGTAGTTCAGGGGCAGAATGCAAATGATATACACAAAATGCAGTTTGAAAGTTGGACTTACACGCTTCGCGAAGCCGGTTATTTTGAAAATTCATGATTATGCAAGAGAGGGAAGACCTCAACCAAGAGAAATCAACATCCTAACGCGTCTCACGCGAGAGGAGGAAAGATGGTGTAAACAACAGGCGCACCTGAGGTTTTTAACCGAGTGAATCAAAGACCTAACGCGTCTCACGCGAGAGGAAGAGGAAAAGGGGTGGTGTAAACAGACAGGCGTACCTGACTGTTTTTAACCGATTTGCAATCCAAACGCGTTTCACGCGAGAGGAGGAGGGGGGGTGTGTAAAAACGACAGGCGCACTGCTGTTTTTAACCGATTTGCAATCCAAACACGTTTCACGCGAGAGGAGGAGGGTGTATAAACAGACAGGCGCACCCGCTGTTTTACCGATTTGCAATCCAAACGCGTTTCACGCGAGAGGAGGAAGGGTGGTATAAACAGACAGGCGCACCCGCTGTTTTACCGATTTGCAATCCAAACGCGTTTCACGCGAGAGGAGGAAGGGTGGTATAAACAGACAGGCGCACCCGCTGTTTTTACCGATTTGCAATCCAAC
>JAPPVO010004770.1:0-16948 GCA_030407325.1 Camellia japonica
AAACTGCGGAAAACAGTAAGATGCGCAAAACAGCGCGAGTGATAAACTATGCAAAACAGTGAGATGCGCAAAACAGCGCGAGTGATAAACTGCGCAAAATAGTGCAACGCGCACAACAGCGCGAGTGATAAACTGTGCAAAATAGTGTGATGCGCAAAACGGCACGAGTGATAAACTGCGCAAAACAATGCGATGCGCTAAATCGTGCTAGTGATAAACTGCGCAAAACAGTGCGATGCGCAAAACGGCGCGAGTGATAAACTGCGCAACACATTGCGATGCGCAAAACGGCGCGAGTGATAAACTGCGCAAAATAGTGCGATGCGCAAAACGGTGCGAGTGATAAACTGTGCAAGACAAACTGCACAAAACAGTGCGACGCGCAAAACGGCGCGAATGACAAACTGCACAAAACAGTGCGATGCGCAAAAGCGCGCGAGTGATAATATGTCGAAAACAGTGCGATGCGCAAAATGGGGCGAGTGATAAACTGCGCAAAACGGTGCAATGCGTAAAACGGCGCGAGTGATAAACTGCGCAAAACCGTGCCATGCGCAAAACGACGCGAGTGATAAACTGCGTAGAACAGTGCGATGCGCCAAAAGGCGCGAGTGTTAAACTGCACAAAACAGTGCGATGCGCAGAACGCGAGTGATAAACTGCGCAAAACAGTGCGATGCGCACAACGGCGAGTGATAAACTGCGCAAAACAATGCGATGCGCTAAATCGTGCTAGTGATAAACTGCGCAAAATAGTGCGATGCGCAAAACGGCGCGAGTGATAAACTGCGCAACACAGTGCGATGCGCAAAACGGCGCGAGTGATAAACTGCGCAAAATAGTGCGATGCGCAAAACGGTGCGAGTGATAAACTGTGCAAGACAGTGCGATGCGCAAAACGGCGCGAGTGGTGAACTGCGCAAAATCGTGTGATGCGCAAAACGGTGCGATTGATCAACTGCGCAAAATAGTGCGATGCGCAAAACGGCGCGAGTGATAAACTGCGCAAAACGGTGCGATGTGCAAAATGGCGCGAGTGATAAACTTCGCAAAAGGGTGCGATCCGCAAAACGGCGCGAGTGATAAACTGCGCAAAACGGTGCGATGCGCAAAACGGCGCGAGTGTTAAACTGCGCAAAACAGTGCGATGCGCAAAACTTCGGGAGTGATAAACTGCGCAAAACAGTGCGATGCGCAAAATTGCGCGAGTGATAATCTGCGCAAAACAGTGCGATGCGCAAAACGGCACGAGTGATAAATTGCGCAAAACAGTGAGATGCGCAAAACGGCGCGAGTGATAAACTGCGCGAAACGGTGCAATGCACAAAACGGCGGGAGTGATAAACTGCGCAAAACAGTGCGATGCGCCAAAAGGCGCGAGTGTTAAACTGCGGAAATTAGTGTGATGCGCAGAACACTGCGATGCGCAAAACCGCGCGAGTGATGAACTGCGCAAGACAATGCGATGTGCCAAACGGCGCGAGTGTTAAACTGTGCAAAACCGCGCGAGTGATAAACTGCGCAAGACAGTGCGATGTGCCAAACGGGGCGAGTGTTAAACTGCGCAAAACAGTGCGATGCGCAAAACGGCGTGAGTGATAAACTGCGCAAAACGGTGCGGTGCGCAAAACGGCGTGAGTGATAAACTGCGCAAAACGGTGCGATGCGCAAAACGGCGCGAGTGATAAACTGCGCAACACATTGCGATGCGCAAAACGGCGCGAGTGATAAACTGCGCAAAATAGTGCGATGCGCAAAACGGTGCGAGTGATAAACTATGCAAGACAAACTGCACAAAACAGTGCGACGCGCAAAACGGCGTGAATGACAAACTGCACAAAACAGTGCGATGCGCAAAAGCGCGCGAGTGATAATATGTCGAAAACAGTGCGATGCGCAAAATGGGGCGAGTGATAAACTGCGCAAAACGGTGCAATGCGTAAAACGGCGCGAGTGATAAACTGCGCAAAACCGTGCCATGCGCAAAACGACGCGAGTGATAAACTGCGTAGAACAGTGCGATGCGCCAAAAGGCGCGAGTGTTAAACTGCACAAAACAGTGCGATGCGCAGAACGGCGCGAGTGATAAACTGCGCAAAACAGTGCGATGCGCACAACGGCACGAGTGATAAACTGCGCAAAACAATGCGATGCGCTAAATCGTGCTAGTGATAAACTGCGCAAAATAGTGCGATGCGCAAAACGGCGCGAGTGATAAACTGCGCAACACAGTGCGATGCGCAAAACGGCGCGAGTGATAAACTGCGCAAAATAGTGCGATGCGCAAAACGGTGCGAGTGATAAACTGTGCAAGACAGTGCGATGCGCAAAACGGCGCGAGTGGTGAACTGCGCAAAATCGTGTGTTGCGCAAAACGGTGCGATTGATCAACTGCGCAAAATAGTGCGATGCGCAAAACGGCGCGAGTGATAAACTGCGCCAAACGGTGCGATGTGCAAAATGGCGCGAGTGATAAACTCCGCAAAAGGGTGCGATCCGCAAAACGGCGCGAGTGATAAACTGCGCAAAACGGTGCGATGCGCAAAACGGCGCGAGTGTTAAACTGCGCAAAACAGTACGATGCGCAAAACTTCGGGAGTGATAAACTGCGCAAAATAGTGCGATGCGCAAAATTGCGCGAGTGATAATCTGCGCAAAACAGTGCGATGCGCAAAACGGCACGAGTGATAAATTGCGCAAAACAGTGAGATGCGCAAAATGGCGCGAGTGATAAACTGTGCGAAACGGTGCAATGCACAAAACGGCGGGAGTGATAAACTGCGCAAAACAGTGCGATGCGCCAAAAGGCGCGAGTGTTAAACTGAGGAAATTAGTGTGATGCGCAAAACACTGCGATGCGCCAAACCGCGCGAGTGATGAACTGCGCTAGACAATGCGATATGCCAAACGGCGCGAGTGTTAAACTGTGGAAAACCGCGCGAGTGATAAACTGCGCAAGACAGTGCGATGTGCCAAACGGGGCGAGTGTTAAACTGCGCAAAACAGTGCGATGCGCAAAACGGCGTGAGTGATAAACTGCGCAAAACGGTGCGGTGCGCAAAACGGCGTGAGTGATAAACTGCGCAAAACGGTGCGATGCGCAAAACCGCGCGAGTGATAAACTGCGCAGAACAGCACCATGCGCAAAACAGCGCGAGTGATAAACTGCGCAAAACAGAGAGATGCGCAAAACAGCGCGAGGGATAAACTCCGCAAAATAGTGCAATGCGCAAAACAGCGCGAGTGACAAACTGCGCAAAACGGTGCGATGCGCAAAACGGCGTGAGTGATAAACTGCGCAAAACGGTACGGTGCGCAAAACGGCGTGAGTGATAAACTGCGCAAAACGGTGCGATGCGCAAAACCGCGCGAGTGATAAACTGCGCAGAACAGCACCATGCGCAAAACAGCGCGAGTGATAAACTGCGCAAAACAGAGAGATGCGCAAAACAGCGCGAGGGATAAACTCCGCAAAATAGTGCAATGCGCAAAACAGCGCGAGTGACAAACTGCGCAAAACAGTGCAATGCGCACAACGTCGCGAGTGATAAACTGCGCAAAACAGTGCGATGCGCAAAACGGCGCGAGTGATAAACTGCGCAAAACAGTGCGATGCGCAAAACGGCGCGAGTGATAAACTGCGCAACACAGTGCGATGCGCAAAACGGCGCGAGTGATAAACTGCGCAAAACAGTGTGATGCGCAAAACGGTGCGAGTGATAAACTGTGCAAGACAGTGCGATGCGCAAAACGGCGCGAGTGGTGAACTGCGCAAAATCGTGTGATGCGCAAAACGGTGCGATTGATCAACTGTGCAAAATATTGCGATGCGCAAAACAGGCGCGAGTGATAAACTGCGCAAAACGGTGCGATGTGCAAAATGGCGCGAGTGATAAACTTCGCAAAAGGGTGCGATCCGCAATACGGCGCGAGTGATAAACTGCGCAAAACGGTGCGATGCGTAAAACGGCGCGAGTGTTAAACTGCGCAAAATAGTGCGATGCGCAAAACTTCGGGAGTGATAAACTGCGCAAAACAGTGCGATGCGCCAAAAGGCGCGAGTGATAATCTGCCGAAAACAGTGCGATGAGCAAAACTGTGCGATGCGCAAAACTGCGCGAGTGATAAACTGCGCAAGACAGTGCGACGCGCCAAACGGCGCGAGTGTTAAACTGCGCAAAATAGTGCGATGCGCAAAACGGCGCGAGTGATAAACTGCGCAACACAGTGCGGTGCGCAAAACGGCGCGAGTGATAAACTGCGCAAAACGGTGCGATGCGCAAAACCGCGCCAGTGATAAACTGCGCAAAACAGCGCCATACGCAAAACAACGCGAGTGATAAACTGCGAAAAACAGTGAGATGCGCAAAACAGCGCGAGTGATGAACTACGCAAAACAGTGAGATGCGCAAAACAGCGCGAGTGATAAACTGCGCAAAACAGTGCAATGCGCACAACAGCGCGAGTGATAAACTGTGCAAAACAGTGTCATGCGCAAAACGGCGCGAATGATAAACTGCGCAATACAGTGCGATGCGCAAAAGCGCGCGAGTGATAATATGTCGAAAACAGTGCGATGCGCAAAACGGGGCGAGTGATAAACTGCGCAAAACGGTGCGATGCGTAAAACGGCGTGAGTGATAAACTGCGCAAAACCGTGCGATGCGCAAAACGACGCGAGTGATAAACTGCGCAAAACAGTGCGATGCGCCAAAAGGCGCTAGTGTTAAACTGCACAAAACAGTGCGATGCGCAGAACGGCGCGAGTGATAAACTGCGCAAAACAGTGCGATGCGTAAAACGGCGCGAGTGATAAACTGCGCAAAACCGTGTGATGCGCAAAACGACGCGAGTGATAAACTGCGCAAAACAGTGTGATGCGCCAAAAGGCGCGAGTGTTAAACTGCACAAAACAGTGCGATGCGCAGAACGGCGCGAGTGATAAACTGCGCAAAATAGTGTGATGCGTAAAACGGCGCGAGTGATAAACTGCGCAAAACAGTGCGATGCGCTAAATCGTGCTAGTGATAAACTGCGCAAAACAGTGCGATGCGCAAAATGGCGCGAGTGATAAACTGGGCAAAACAGTGGGATGCGCAAAACGGCGCGAGTGATAAACTGCGCAAGACAGTGCGATGCGCAAAACGGCGCGAGTGATAAACTGCGCAACACAGTGCGATGCGCAAAACGGCGCGAGTGATAAACTGCGCAATACAGTGCGATGCGCAAAACGGCGCGAGTGATAAACTGCGCAAGACAGTGCCATGCGCAAACGCGCGTGTGATAAACTGCGCAACACCGTGCGATGCGTAAAACGGCGCGATTGATCAACTGCGCAAAATAGTGCGATGCGCAAAACGGCACGAGTGATAAACTGCGCAAAACGGTGCGATGTGCAAAACGGCGCGAGTGATAAACTTCGCAAAAGGGTGCGATACGCAAAACGGCGCGAGTGTTAAACTGCGCAAAACAGTGCGTTGCGCAAAACTTCGGGGGTGATAAACTGCGCAAAACAGTGCGATGCGCAAAATTGCGCGAGTGATAATCTGCGCAAAACAGTGAGATGCGCAAAACGGCGCGAGTGATAAATTGCGCAAAACAGTGAGATGCGCAAAACGGCGCGAGTGATAAACTGCGTAAAACGGTGCAATGCGCGAAACGGCGGGAGTGATAAACTGCGCAAAACAGTGCGATGCGCCAAAAGGCGCGTGTTAAACTGTGGAAAATAGTGCGATGCGCAAAACACTGCGATGCGCAAAACCGCGCGAGTGATAAACTGCGCAAGACAGTGCGATGTGCCAAACGGCGCGAGTGTTAAACTGTGCAAAACCGCGCGAGTGATAAACTGCGCAAGACAGTGCGATGTGCCAAACGGCGCGAGTGTTAAACTGCGCAAAACAGTGCGATGCGCAAAACGGCGTGAGTGATAAACTGCGCAAAACAGTGCGGTGCGCAAAACGGCGTGAGTGATAAACGGCGCAAAACGGTGTGATGCGCAAAACCGCGCGAGTGATAAGCTGCGCAGAACAGCACCATGCGCAAAACAGCGCGAGTGATAAACTGCGCAAAACAGAAAGATGCGCAAAACAGCGCAAGGGATAAACTCCGCAAAATAGTGCAACGCGCAAAACAGCGCGAGTGACAAACTGCGCAAAACAGTGCAATGCGCACAACGTCGCGAGTGATAAACAGCGGAAAACAGTGCGATGCGCAGAACGGCGCGAGTGATAAACTGCGCAAAACAGTGCGATGCGCAAAACGGCGTGAGTGATAAACTGCGCAAAACAGTGCGATGCGCCAAAAGGCGCGAGTGTTAAACTGCGGAAAATAGTGCGATGCGCAAAACAGTGCGATGCGCAAAACCGCGCGAGTGATAAACTGCGCAAGACAGTGCGACGCGCCAAACGGCGCGAGTGTTAAACTGCGCAAAACAGTGCGATGCGTAAAACGGCGCGAGTGATAAACTGCGCAACATAGTGCGGTGAGCAAAACGGCGCGAGTGATAAACTGCGCAAAACGGTGCGATGCGCAAAACCGCGCCAGTGATAAACTGCGCAAAACAGCGCCATACGCAAAACAACGCGAGTGATAAACTGCGGAAAACAGTGAGATGCGCAAAACAGCGTGAGTGACAAACTACGCAAAACAGTGAGATGCGCAAAACAGCGCGAGTGATAAACTGTGCAAAACAGTGCAATGCGGACAACAGCGCGAGTGATAAACTGTGCAAAACAGTGTGATGCGCAAAACGGCGCAAATGACAAACTGCGCAAAACAGTGCGATGCGCAAAAGCGCGCGAGTGATAATATGTCGAAAACAGTGCGATGCGCAAAACGGGGCGAGTGATAAACTGCGCAAAACGGTGCGATGCGTAAAACAGCGCGAGTGATAAACTGCGCAAAAGCGTGCGATGCGCAAAACGACGGGAGTGATAAACTGCGCAAAACAGTGCGATGCGCCAAAAGGCGCGAGTGTTAAACTGCACAAAACAGTGCGATGCGCAGAACGGCGCGAGTGATAAACTGCGCAAAACAGTGCGATGCGCAAAACGGCGCGAGTGATAAACTGCGCAAAACAGTGCGATGCGCCAAAAGGCGCGAGTGTTCAACTGCACAAAACAGTGCGATGCACAAAACGGTGAGAGTGATAAACTGCGCAAAATAGTGCGATACGCAAAACGGCGCGAGTGATAAACTGCGCAAAACAGTGCGATGCGCAAAACGGCGCGAGTGATAAGCTGCGCAAGACAATGCGATGCGAAAAACGGCGCGAGTGATAAACTGCGCAACACAGTGCGATGCGCAAAACGGCGCGAGTGATAAACTGCGCAAAATAGTGAGATGCGCAAAACGGCGCGAGTGATAAACTGCGCAAAATGGTGCGATCCGCAAAACGGCGTGAGTGATAAACTGCGCAAAACAGTGCGATGCGCCAAAAGGCGCGAGTGATAATCTGCCGAAAACAGTGCGATGAGCAAAACAGTGCGATGCGCAAAACCGCGCGAGTGATAAACTGCGCAAGACAGTGCGACGGGCCAAACGGCACGAGTGTTAAACTGCGCAAAACAGTGCGATGCGCAAAACGGCGCGAGTGATAAACTGCACAACACAGTGCGGTGCGCAAAACCACGCCAGTAATAAACTGCACAAAATGGTGCGATGCGCAAAACCGCGCCAGTGATAAACTGCGCAAAACAGCGCCATACGCAAAACAACGCGAGTGATAAACTGCGGAAAATCGTGAGATGCGCAAAACAGCACGAGTGATAAACTACGCAAAACAGTGAGATGCGCAAAACAGCGCGAGTGATAAACTGCGCAAAGCAGTGCAATGCGCACAACAGCGCGAGTGATAAACTGTGCAAAACAGTGTGATGCGCAAAACGGCGCGAATGACAAACTGCGCAAAACAGTGCGATGCGCAAAAGCGCGCGAGTGATAATATGTCGAAAACAGTGCGATGCGCAAAACGGGGCGAGTGATAAACTGCACAAAACGGTGCGATGCGCCAAAAGGCGCGTGTTAAACTGCACAAAATAGGGCGATGCGCAGAACGGCGCGAGTGATAAACTACGCAAAATAGTGCGATGCGCAAAACGGCGCGAGTGATAAACTGCGCAAAACAGTGCGATGCGCTAAATCGTGCTAGTGATAAACTACGCAAAACGGCGGGAGTGATAAACTGCGCAAAACAGTGCGATGCGCAAAACGGCGCGAGTGATAAACTGCGCAAGACAGTGCGATGCGCAAAACGGCGCGAGTGATAAACTGCGCAACACAGTGCGATGCGCAAAACGGCGCGAGTGATAAACTGCGCAAAACAGCGAGATGCGCAAAACGTCGCGAGTGATAAACTGCGCAAAACGGTGCGATGCGCAAAACGGCGTGAGTGATAAACTGCGCAAAATAGTGCGATGCGCCAGAAGGCGCGAGTGATAATCTGCCGAAAACAGTGCGATGAGCAAAACAGTGCGATGCGCAAAACCGCGCGAGTGATAAACTCCGCAAGACTGTGCGACGCGCCAAACGGCGCGAGTGTTCAACTGCGCAAAACAGTGCGATGCGCAAAACGGCGCGAGTGATAAACTGCGCAACACAGTGCGGTGCGCAAAACGGCGCGAGTGATAAACTGCGCAAAACGGTGTTATGCGCAAAACCACGCCAGTGATAAACTGCGCAAAACAGCGCCATACGCAAAACAACGCGAGTGATAAACTGCGGAAAACAGTGAGATGCGCAAAACAACGCGAGTGATAAACTACGCAAAACAGTGAGATGCGCAAAACAGCGCGAGTGATAAACTGCGCAAAACAGTGCAATGTGCACAACAGCGCGAGTAATAAACTGTGCAAAACAGTGTGATGCGCAGAACGGCGCGAATGACAAACTGCGCAAAATAGTGCGATGCGCAAAAGCGCGCGAGTGATAATATGTCGAAAACAGTGCGATGCGCAAAACGGGGCGAGTGATAAACTGCGCAAAACGGTGCAATGCGTAAAACGGCGCGAGTGATAAACTGCGCAAAACCGTGCCATGCGCAAAACGACGCGAGTGATAAACTGCGTAGAACAGTGCGATGCGCCAAAAGGCGCGATTGTTAAACTGCACAAAACAGTGCGATGCGCAGAACGGCGCGAGTGATAAACTGCGCAAAACAGTGCAATGCGCACAACGGCACGAGTGATAAACTGCGCAAAACAATGCGATGCGCTAAATCGTGCTACTGATAAACTGCGCAAAACAGTGCGATGCGCAAAACGGCGCGAGTGATAAACTGGGCAAAACAGTGCGATGCGCAAAACGGCGCGAGTGATAAACTGCGCAACACAGTGCGATGCGCAAAACGGCGCGAGTGATAAACTGCGCAAAACAGTTTGATGCGCAAAACGGTGCGAGTGATAAACTGTGCAAGACAGTGCGATGCGCAAAACGGCGCGAGTGGTGAACTGCGCAAAATCGTGTGATGCGCAAAACGGTGCGATTGATCAACTGCGCAAAATAGTGCGATGTGCAAAACGGTGCGATGTGCAAAATGGCGCGAGTGATAAACTTCGCAAAAGGGTGCGATGCGCAAAACGGCGCGAGTGATAAACTGCGCAAAACGGTGCGATGCGCAAAACGGCGCGAGTGTTAAACTGTGCAAAATAGTGCGATGCGCAAAACTTCGGGAGTGATAAACTGCGCAAAACAGTGCGATGCGCAAAATTGCGTGAGTGATAATCTGCGCAAAACAGTGCGATGCGCAAAACGGCACGAGTGATAAATTACGCAAAACAGTGAGATGCGCAAAACGGCGCGAGTGATAAACTGCGCGAAACGGTGCAATGCACAAAACGGCGGGACTGATAAACTACGCAAAACAGTGCGATGCGCCAAAAGGCGCGAGTGTTAAACTGCGGAAAATAGTGTGATGCGCAAAACACTGCGATGCGCAAAACACTGCGATGCGCAAAACCGCGCGAGTGATGAACTGCGCAAGACAATGCGATGTGCCAAACGGCGCGAGTGATAAACTGCGCAAGACAGTGCGATGTGCCAAACGGGACGAGTGTTAAACTACACAAAACGGTGCGATGCGCAAAACGGCGTGAGTGATAAACTGCGCAAAACGGTGCGGTGCGCAAAACGGCGTGAGTGATAAACGGCGCAAAACGGTGCGATGCGCAAAACCGCGCGAGTGATAAACTGCACAGAACAACACCATGCGCAAAACAGCGCGAGTGATAAACTGCGCAAAACAGAGAGATGCGCAAAACAGTGCGAGGGATAAACTCCGCAAAATAGTGCAATGCGCAAAACAGCGCGAGTGACAAACTGCGCAAAACAGTGCAATGCGCACAACGTCGCGAGTGATAAACTGCGCAAAACAGTGCGATGCGCAAAACGGCGCGAGTGATAAACTGCGCAACACAGTGCGATGCGCAAAATGGCGCGAGTGATAAACTGCGCAAAACAGTGCGATGCGCAAAACGGTGCGAGTGATAAACTGTGCAAGACAGTGCGATGCGCAAAACGGCGCGAGTGGTGAACTGCGCAAAATCGTGTGATGCGCAAAACGGTGCGATTGATCAACTGCGCAAAATAGTGCGATGCGCAAAACGGCGCGAGTGATAAACTGCGCAAAACGGTGCGATGTGCAAAATGGCGCGAGTGATAAACTGCGCAAAACTGTGCGATGCGCAAAAGCGCGCGAGTGATAATCTGCCGAAAATGGTGCGATGCGCAAAACGGGGCGAGTGACAAACTGCGCAAAACAGTGCGATGCACAAAACGGCGCGATGCACAAAACGACGCGAGTGATAAACTGCGCAAAACCGTGCGATGTGCAAAACGGCGCGAGTGATAAACTGCGCAAAACAGTGCGATGTTGCAAAAGTCACGAGTGTTAAACTGCACAAAACAGTGCGATGCGCAAAACGGCGCGAGTGAAAAACTGCGCAAAACAGTGCGATGCGCAAAACGGCGAGAGTGACAAACTGCGCAAAACGGTGTGATGCGCAAAACGGCGCGAGAGATAAACTGCGCAAAATCGTACGATGCGAAAAAAGGCGCTAGTGATAAACTGCACAAAACCGTGCGATGCGCAAAACGGCGCGAGTGATGAACTGCGCAAAACGATGCGATGCGCAAAATGGAGCGAGTGATAAACTGCGCAAAACAGTGCGATGCGCAAAAGCGCGCGAGTGATAATCTGTCGAAAACAGTGCGATGCGCAAAACTTCGGGAGGGATAAACTGCGCAAAACAGTGCGATGCGCAAAATCGCGCGAGTGATAATCTGCGCAAAACAGTGCGATGCGCAAAACGGCGCGAGTGACAAACTGCGCAAAACAGTGAGATGCGCAAAATGGCTCGGGTGATAAACTACGCAAAATGGTACAATGCGCAAAACGGCAGGAGTGATAAACAGCGCAAAACAGTGCGATGCGCCAGAAGGCGCGAGTGTTAAACTGCGAAAAATTGTACGATGCACAAAACAGTGCGATGCGCAAAACCGCGCGAGTGATAAACTGCGCAAGACAGTGCGATGTGCCAAACGGCGCGAGTGTTAAACTGCGTAAAACCGCGCGAGTGATATACTGCGCAAGACAGTGCGATGTGCCAAATGGCGCGAGTGTTAAACTGCGCAAAACAGTGCGATACGTAAAACGGCGCGAGTGACAAACTACGCAAAACAGTGCGGTGCGCAAAACGACGTGAGTGATAAACTGTGCAAAACGGTGCGATGCGCAAAACCGCGCGAGTGATAAACTGCGCAGAACAGCACCATGCGCAAAACAGCGCGAGTGATAAACTGCGCAAAAGAGTGAGATGCACAAAACAGCGCGAGTGATAAACTCCGCAAAATAGTGCAATGCGCAAAACAGCGCGAGTGATAAACTGCGCAAAACAGTGCAATGCGCACAACGTCGCGAGTTATAAACTGCGCAAAATAGTACGATGCGCAAAACGGCGCGAGTGATAGACTGCGCAAAACAGTGCAATGCACAAAAGCGCGCGAGTGATACATTGCGCAAAACAGTGCGATGCGCAAAACGGCGCGAGTGATAAACTGCGCAAAACAGTGCGATGCGCAAAATCGCGCGAGTGATAAACTGCGCAAAATAGTGCGATGCGAAAAATCGCGCGAGTGATAATCTGCCGAAAACAGTGCGATCCGCAAAACGGCGCGAGTGATAAACTGCGCAAAACAGTGAGATGCGCAATACGGCGCGACTGATAAACTGCGCAAAACGGTGCGATGGGCCAAAAGGCGCGAGTGTGAAACTGCGCAAAACAGTGCGATGCACAAAACGGCGGGAGTGATAAACTGCGCAAAATAGTGCGATGCGCATAACCGCGCGACTGATAAATTGCGCAAAATAGTGCGATGCGCCAAACGGCGCGAGTGTTAAACTGCGCAAAACAATGCGATGCGCAAAACGACGCGAGTGATAAACTACACAAAACAGTGCGGTGCGCAAAATAGCGCGAGTGATAAACTGCGCAAAACGGTGCGATGCGAAAAACAGCGCGAGTGATAAACTGCGCAAAACTGCGCGAGTGATAAACTGCGTAAAACAGTGTGATGCGCAAAACAGCGCGAGTGATAAACTCTGCAAAACAGTGAGATGCGCAAAACAGCGCGAGTGATAAACTGCGCAAAACAGTGCAATGCGCACAATAGCGCGAGTGATAAACTGTGCAAAACAGTGGGATGCGCAAAACGGCGAGAGTGATAAACTGCGCAAAACAGTGCGATGCGCAAAAGCGCACGAGTGATAATATGTCGAAAACAGTGCGATGCGCAAAACAGCGCGAGTAATAAACTGCGCAAAACGGTGCGATGCGCAAAACGGCGCGAGTGATAAACTACATAAAACCGTGCGATGCGCGAAACGACGCGAGTGATAAACTGCGCAAAACAGTGCAATGCGCCAAAAGGCGCGAGTGTTAAACTGCACAAAACAGTGCAATGCGCAGAATGGCGCGAGTGATAAACAGCGCAAAACAGTGCGATGCGCCAAATCGCGCTGGTGATAAACTGCGCAAAATAGTGCGATGCGCAAAACGGCGCAAGTGATAAACTGCGCAAAAAAATGCGATGCGCACAACAGGGCGACTGATAAACTGTCGAAAACAGTGCGACGTGCAAAACGGCGCGAGTGATAAACTGTGCAAAACAGTGCGATGCGCAAAACGGCGCGAGTGATAAGCTGTGCAAAACAGTGAGATGCGCAAAACAGCGCGATTGATAAACTACGCAAAACAGTGCAATGCGTAAAACAGCGCGAGTGATAAACTGCGCAAAACAGTGTAATGCGCACAACAACGTGAGGGATAAACTGCGCAAAATAGTGCGATGAGCAAAATGGCGCGAGCGATAAACTGCGCAAAAGCGTGCAAGTGATAATCTGTCGAAAACAGTACGATGCGCAAAACGGGACGAGTGATAAACTGTGCAAAACGGTGCGATGCGCAAACGGCGTGAGTGATAAACTGCGCAAAACTGTGCGGTGCACAAAACGGCACGAGTGATAAACTGCGCAAAACAGTGCGCTGCGTAAAACCGCGCGAGTGATAAACTGCGCAAAACGGGGCGATGCGCAAAACTGCGCGAGTGATAAACTGCGCAAAACAGCGCGATGCGCAAAACAGCGCGAGTGATAAAATGTGCAAAACCGTGAGATGCGCAAAACAGCGCGAGTGATAAACTACACAAAACAGTGTGATGCGCAAAACGGCGCGAGTGATAAACTGTGCAAAACAGTGAGATGCGCAAAACAGCGCGAGTGATAAACTGCGCAAAACAGTGCAATGCGCACAATAGCGCGAGGGATAAACTGCGCAAAACAGTGCGATGCGCAAAACGGCGCGAGCGATAAACAGCGCAAAAGCGCGCGAGTGATAATCTGCCGAAAACAGTGCGATGCGCAAAACGGGACGAGTGATAAACTGTGCAAAACGGTGCGATGCGCAAAACGGCGTGAGTGATAAACTGTGCAAAATCGTGCGGTGCGCAAAACGGCGCGAGTGATAAACTGCGTAAAATAGTGCGATGCGCAAAACGGCGTGAGTGATAAACTGCGCAAAACAGTGCGGCGCGCAAAACGGCGTGAGTGATAAACTACGCAAAACGGTGCGATGCGCAAAACCGCGCGAGTGATAAACTGCGCAGAACAGCACCATGCGCAAAACAGCGCGAGTGATAAACTGCGCAAAACAGAGAGATGCCACAAAACAGCGCGAGGGATAAAACTCCGCAAAATAGGCAATGCGCAAAACAGCAAGAGTGACAAACTGCGCAAAACAGTGCAATGCGCAAACGTAGCGAGTGATAAATGCGCAAAACAGTGCGACGCCAAAACGGCGCGAGTGATAAACTGCGCAAAACAGTGCGATGCGCAAAAGCACGCGAGTGATAATCTGCCGAAAACAGTGCGATGCGCAAAACGGGGTGAGTGACAAACTGCGCAAAACGGTGCGACGCACAAAACGGCACGAGTGATAAACTGCGCAAAACAGTGCAATGTGCCAAAAGGCACGAGTGTTAAACTGCGCAAAACAGTGCGATGCGCAAAACGGCGCGAGTGAAAAACTGCGCAAAATAGTGCGATGCGCATAACCGCGCGACTGATAAATTACGCAAAATAGTGCGATGCGCCAAACGGCGCGAGTGTTAAACTGCGCAAAACAATGCGATGCGCAAAACGACGCGAGTGATAAACTGCATAAAACAGTGCGGTGCGCAAAACAGCGCGAGTGATAAACTGCGCAAAACGGTGCGATGCGAAAAACAGCGCGAGTGATAAACTGCGCAAAACTGCGCGAGTGATAAACTGTGCAAAACAGTGTGATGCGCAAAACAGCGCGAGTGATAAACTCCGCAAAACAGTGAGATGCGCAAAACAGCGCGAGTGATAAACTGCGCAAAACAGTGCAATGCGCACAATAGCGCGAGTGATAAACTGTGCAAAACAGTGGGATGCGCAAAACGGCGAGAGTGATAAACTGCGCAAAACAGTGCGATGCGCAAAATAGCGCGAGTAATAAACTGCGCAAAACGGTGCGATGCGCAAAACGGCACGAGTGATAAACTACGCAAAACCGTGCGATGCGCAAAACGACGCGAGTGATAAACTGCGCAAAACAGTGCAATGCGCCAAAAGGCACAAGTGTTAAACTGCACAAAACAGTGCAATGCGCAGAATGGCGCGAGTGATAAACTGCGCAAAACAGTGCGATGCGCCAAATCGCGCTGGTGATAAACTGCGCAAAATAGTGCGATGCGCAAAACGGCGCAAGTGATAAACTGCGCAAAAAAATGCGATGCGCACAACAGGGCGAGTGATAAACTGTCGAAAACAGTGCGACGCGCAAAACGGCGCGAGTGATAAACTGTGCAAAACAGTGCGATGCGCAAAACAGCGCGAGTGATAAGCTGTGCAAAACAGTGAGATGCGCAAAACAGCGCGAGTGATAAACTACGCAAAATAGTGCAAAATGCACAAAACAGTGCAATGCGTAAAACAGCGCAAGTGATAAACTGCGCAAAACAGTGTAATACGCACAACAACGCGAGGGATAAACTGCGCAAAACAGTGCGATGCGCAAAACGGCGCGAGCGATAAACTGCGCAAAAGCGTGCGAGTGATAATCTGCCGAAAACAGTACGATGCGCAAAACGGGACGAGTGATAAACTGTGCAAAACGGTGCGATGCGCAAACGGCGTGAGTGATAAACTGCGCAAAACCGTGCGGTGCGCAAAACGGCACGAGTGATAAACTGCGCAAAATAGTGCGCTGCGCAAAACCGCGCGAGTGATAAACTGCGCAAAACGGGGCGATGCGCAAAACCGCGCGAGTGATAAACTGCGCAAAACAGCGCCATGCGCAAAACAGCGCGAGTGATAAACTGTGCAAAACCGTGAGATGCGCAAAACAGCGCGAGTGATAAACTACGCAAAACAGTGCGATGCGCAAAACGGCGCGAGTGATAAACTGTGCAAAACAGTGAGATGCGCAAAACAGCGCGATTGATAAACTACGCAAAACAGTGCAATGCGCACAATCGTGCGGTGCGCAAAACGGCGTGAGTGATAAACTGTGCAAAATCGTGCGGTGCGCAAAACGGCGTGAGTGATAAACTGTGCAAAATCGTGCGGTGCGCAAAACGGCGCGAGTGATAAACTGCGTCAAACAGTGCGCTGCGCAAAACGGCGTGAGTGATAAACTGCGCAAAACAGTGCGGTGCGCAAAACGGCGTGAGTGATAAACTGCGCAAAACGGTGCGATGCGCAAAACCGCGCGAGTGATAAACTGCGCAGAACAGCACCATGCGCAAAACAGCGCGAGTGATAAACTGCGCAAAACAGAGAGATGCACAAAACAGCGCGAGGGATAAACTCCGCAAAATAGTGCAATGCGCAAAACAGCGCGAGTGACAAACTGCGCAAAACAGTGCAATGCGCACAACGTCGCGAGTGATAAACTGCGCAAAACAGTGCGACGCGCAAAACGGCGCGAGTGATAAACTGCGCAAAACAGTGCGATGCGCAAAAGCACGCGAGTGATAATCTGCCGAAAACAGTGCGATGCGCAAAACGGGACGAGTGATAAACTGTGCAAAACGGTGCGATGCGCAAAACGCCGTGAGTGATAAACTGTGCAAAATCGTGCGGTGCGCAAAACGGCGCGAGTGATAAACTGCGCAAAACCTTACGATGCGCAAAAAGGCGCCAGTGATAAACTGCGCAAAACGGTGCGATGCGCAAAATGGTGCGAGTGATAAACTGCGCAAAACAGTGCAATGCGCACAACAGCGTGAGGGACAAACTGCGCAAAACAGTGCGATGCGCAAAACCGCGCGAGTGATAAACTGTGCAAAACAGTGCGATGCGCAAAATGGCGCGAGTGATAAACTGCGCAAAATAGTGCGATGCGCAAAACCGCGCGACTGATAAACTGCG
>JAPPVO010004772.1:0-29644 GCA_030407325.1 Camellia japonica
CAAAAATATCCGGACAGCTGGAATGAGCTGGAAAGCAAGAAGCTGGCCGGCCAGGTGGTTTTCTGCAAGGTGGCCGGCCGGCCACCCCACCTGGTCGGCCAGCCACTCCCTCTGGCCGGCCGCCATGCCCCAAAAATGAACTCAAGAATTTCTGGCCGACCACCATACAGTAGTGTCCTCCCATGTGTGTAGAATAAGGCCCCAGGGTCGGAATCTGGCAACTCTGAAGCAGAAGTCACAACATAGAGCTTGAAGAGAGGCTCAAAAATGAAATCAACAATTGCTGGCCGACCACCAACTTTTTGTGTCCTCCAAGATGTGTAGAACAAGGATCCAAGGTTGAAATTTGGCAACACTGAAGCAGGAGCCACAACATAGAGCTTGAAGGAGAGGCCCAAAAATGAAACTCACAGTTTCTGTCTGACCAGTAGTAGTTTTAGGGTCCTCCCATGTGCCCTCATCACAGATATGTAGCTTTGGTCGGAAGAAAATGGGCCTAGGGTGTTCAACATTGGCCCGGAAGTGAGCAAAACGGGCGCCGGAGGAGCGAAACTGGTTATCTGGGATAATTGCTGGCCTCCTACCCTCCAGTGATCTTCCCAATGTTGAAACAGAGGTACCTGCCAAAATTGAACAAAAACTAATGAGAAATGAACGCTCGGGGCCAAAACCGAGCCATTCGGGATCCCGAAAATGGGCTGCGGGTGCCGGAAGTGGTGTTCGGCAGCGAAGTGGGTATCTGCAACTCCAGTGTCCCTCGGAATGACAAAACAGAGGTTCCTGCCAAAAATCAGAGAAAACCGATACAAAATGAATGCTCGGGGCCCAAACCGCGCAATTCGGGGTCCCGAAAACCGGCTATAAGCACCGAAAGTGGCATACGGCCACGAAGTGGGCATCGGGGGCCCCAGTGTTCCTCAAAATGATAAAACAGAGATACTAGCCAAGAACTGGAGAAACCTGATGCGAAATGAAAGCTCGGGGCCCAAATCACGCAGTTCGGGGTCCCGAAAACCGGCTGTAGGCACCGGAAGTGGCATACGGCCACGAAGTGGGCATCGGGGGCCCCAGGGTTCCTCGGAACTATAAAACAGTGGTGCAAGCCAAAAACCGGAGAACTCGGAGATGGTTGGGCGGTTCCGAGCCGAGGCACACGGCCTAACGGTCCCGAAAACCGGGAACGGGCTCCGAAATGGGCAAAATGGCTACGGCCACGAAAAGTAGCTCACGGCCACCGGGAGATAGTCTACAGGACCACTCCCTTCCCTCTCAGGAAAGAAAACAGAGAAAACCGAGTCTGGTTCGCAAACCGAGACAAGGTATAGAAGAGGATTCGAAGTTCGGAGGCGGGGCGCACGGCGCGACTCTGAGACTTCTGAATGAGACACAGTATGCAACACCACCGAGCGCTCAATCGTGACGTCTGAGTCTTAAGGTCGATCAAAAATGGGGTGTCTACATACAATGTGGATGATACAGCTTTCATCTGATGAAGCCAGGGCCAGGCCTTCCCAATAGCAAGTTGAATGTTGCAGGAACATCCATGACATGAAATTCAGCTTCGTGCTCAGATGGACCTACTGCTATTTGTACTTTGATTGTCCCCATCATTCTCCCGACTAGTATTATCATAGGCCCGATCAATTGAGTAGTGGGCGTGAAATCTGCCAGCTTTAGCCCGATTGCATAAGCAGTGCGTGTAGGGCAAACATTGATGGCTGATCCGTGTCAATCAGAACAATTGGGATCCATTTCTTTCTGCATTCCAGTGATACGTACAGAGGCTTATTATGTCCTGATCCTTCTTGTGGCAACTCTTTGTCAGCAAAAGTTATTGCTGGGATTGTTTCTTTCGGGGTGATTAATGACACTAATTGCTCGGGAGTGGTGTCAATTGACAGCTTAGCCTTGCTTAACATCGACAACATTGCCTGTCGATGTTCTCGGGAAGCCATGAGAAGACCCCAAATGGAAATGTTTGCTTGGATCTTTTTCAGTTGTTTTAGAACCAGGTCTTCTTCTACCTCTTCTCTTTCTCTTCCTTTCTCCTTCTCTTTCTCTACCTCTTTATCTTTGCCAGAGGGTTCCCCTTCATCTAGATGTGGAGGCTTGAAGTAGCGCCCACTCCTGGTCAAATGATCGATTTCCTCTGCATACCAAGTCTCATCTGGCATATGATTTACCCATTCATCATCAGTATGGGCCAGCTGTAGGTCATTATCATCCCACCATTCGCCTTCGTTGACTGAAAGGCAATTATCTAGCGCTGCTTGAATCATTCCAATAGTATGCTGCTGACTGGCTTTTTGGTTCTTCTCTCTTCCTCTGGAACTCTTTCCTTTACCACATTCAACAGGTTTTCCGAAATCAAGTCTTAGTTTATCCCCTTTTCTTTCAGTTTTCTCATCAGAAGCTTCGTCACCACTTGACCAACCGTGACTGTAATTCTTCGATTCCCACCATTCCATCTGCACATTCCCAAGATCTAATTCTTCAAAGAAATGAAGATTAGCCAAGTCCTCCTCTAGGTCGGCCAAATCATCCAACCCTTGTTCCAGTACATTATCTCTGACAACATTGATAGAAAATGAGTCAGGCAGATCAACCTCAAGCTTTAGTTGACCACTGGAAATAATATACCGGCTAGGATCATACTTTGTCTCTGATAGTTTGCCAGCCTCAAGCATAGGTACTACCACCATAGGGTTTTTGGGTTTTGGCTGGGTTAGAGGTGCATCCATCATGCATAACTCAGTGCCTTCAGGAATATATACCTCAGGTTTTGGTAAATGGGTAGGTGTGATATAGATACTGGGGTTAAAGGTGGATGAAAGTGTATGGATGAGGTTAAGATGAGGAGGTGATGGAACTCTGTCATGGGGTGGCAATGTTGGTAGTGACGTTGGGTTTTGGCGGTTGTGGGGGAGCTATGACTTTATTGTCTATAAAAGATCTTGGATCATGACGGAGACGAGCGCAACGGTCTGTGTCATGTCCTGGTTGTTGGTGGAAAGCACAGTGTTTGGTAGGGTCATGTTTGGCTGGGAGAGGTTCGGGAAGAGGTCGGGGGTCCAAAGGCTTCAAATACCCTCTTTTTGTCAAGATGTTCATTGCTTTAGAGAGTGTCATATAGAGAGGGGTGAATATTCTGCTTGGGGCTCGGGTTGTGTTTTGCGGGCCAGCATGAGCAAAGGTGTCAGCTATTTTAGTGGTGGTGGCAACCATGTTGATTTCAGAGGGCTTCATAGCTGTGCTACCACTGGCGGTAGCATTGGAACTACGACCAAAAGGCTTCCGAACAGGTTCCTTATCTTCCACAATGATTCCCTGTTTGATGGCATCCTCTATCTGGACCCCTATCTCATGTAAGTCATTAAAAGTGAAGAGCGGGAGGACTATCATTTTTGTAACATCTTTCCATGCAGATTTCTGACTATCATACGGATTTGGTCTTTTTCAAGTGGTCTGTTGGGCATCATTGCTGCTTTTGCCCTCCATCTGGTGATAAAGGCCACGAAACTTTCATTGGGCTCTTGACGGGTGGCCTCTAATTCCCGAGTAGTCACTTCAATCTCGGTGTTATAAGCATACTGGGTGATAAAAGGCCCCGGCCAACTCTTCCCAACTTTGTTTTACCGAGTCCTCTAACTTGGCATACCAAATGGCAGCCACTCCTGACAAAGTTCGTCCGAATAAAGAGAGCTTTTGCGAACGAGTCAAAACCCATACGGCTTTAAGACATCAGAGAACAGGCGAATGTGCACCATTGGGTCGCCGGAGCCATCAAACCTATCAATGTGTGGCATTTTAAACCGTTCTGGCAACTTCACAGCTGTCTCAGTGTACCCGTCTTCGATGTCTGGGATTGAATTCACTCCTTGTGCCTTTTTGAAAAGTTTTTCCAACTTGGCCAGCTTCAACATAGTTGAGTTAGACTCAGGTGCTTCAGAGGGATGGAGCCCTCCCACTGGTTGTGGAAGAGGAAATGATCCTCCTGAAGTTTGTGCAGGAACCCTCAGATCTTCTGGTGAATTAAGTTCAGGAAACTCGTCAGCTGGTGGAGGTGGAGGTGGAACCAGATGATTTACCGGAGGTGGTTGAGTAACGGACGCCCCAGATGAACGTTGCAGTTCAGCAAGAGTATTGCCTTGAGCAGCAAGAGTAGTGCCTTGGGCAGCAACCGTAGTGGCAACGGTATCCATGCTCCGTTGGAGGCCCAGTAGTATGTCCGCTATATTTTCTGGAATCTGAGCCATCACTGATTCTGATGAGTTGAGTGGTGATGATCTAGCAGGTGAAGAAGGGGTATTCTGGACAGTTGATGAAGCTTTTGCTTTTCTTAGTGTAACGGTGGCAAAGAAACTAACACTGGCTGACCCTGAACCAATCTGCACTTTTGCAAAGTCTACCAACGCGAGTCCATAGAACTTGGGGATATCAGACCTTTCGGAAGCTATAGTGCCCAACTACCTTGCTGAAACAAAACGGGACCCCCGATCAGAATTTCATTTGCATCCTAGCTCAACTGATTACTGCTAACTCATGAAAAACTGAACTCAACCCCACAAATTGAAATGACTGAACCACTCTTCTGAATCTGAGAATTCCCATACATTGCACATAACACATAGCAGAGAAAGAGAAAAACACCCCTATGGGGGCTAGGGTTACCCTGTCCTATCTTTGAAATGATCTAGGGTTTCACTATTCAAACAAGTGGCATCATACATCCTAGAAATGGGAAAGCATCCTGTCCTAATTTTGGAAGGTACTATAGCTCATTATATGCACAAGGTTAGCTCTACTCTAAGGGTTGAAGTCAAGGTGACGCTACCAAAGATCCTTTGGGTCATAACCAATAAAAATTCCAGGAAATCAGAAGAGTCAAATAGCCTCTCTTCGAAGTCTGAGAACCTTAGATAGCAAAGCTAGATAGCAGGGCTACATAGCAAAGCTACCCTTTTGACAAATCTCAAAAGGTTACAACATAAGGCCTCTAAAGTATCGTAAAGATAGGTATAGTGTCACAAAAAGCTTGCCTGTGCTCCACCAGTATCTGGGCAACACAGGGACTTGAAGTGCACCAATGAATGCAATGCAATAAACATATAATTGAAAATAAAAGTCATATCATGGAGTTCGAGTCAAGGTTTCATAAAATCCCCAGCAGAGTCGCCAGAAACTGTAACATGCTCGGGAGGTACCCGAGCGCATTAACAGTTCGGACCCCCGAGATCTCTTTGATCTAGTCTCACGAGTGCAATGTGAAACGTAGATGAGAGTCCAGATTTGGCAACTTTTATTGAAAATCCATTTTTATTGCAATTTTACCAAAAATGGACTGCGTCATCAGATCTCAGAGTCGCCACCTAATATTTATTTTGGAAAATTAGGAAACCCATGACTCGTGCCAAGGCCACTGTTTGTCGTAACCAAGGATGCTTGGCTCGGAACCTTAGGTATGAAGGAGAAGGTCATTATTTGAGCACCCCCGTTCACCCGATCAAAGATCGGCCTCTACTAAACCATAATATGACTTTTATTTTCTTTATATGTTCATGTTCTGATTATTTAATAAATCCTAAAATTTACTATGTGAAACATACAAGTATAGACTATGTCACCCATTTTGGAATAACTTGATTTCATATAGTTTTGAAAGAGTTTTGAAAATGTATAACCCAAATAAATTGAGTTTACAACACGAAAATCAATATCATTCCAAATTAAGCGACACAACCTCCATCCACTGGCATTCATACAGTTATATCACATAAGCAAATAGCCACATGGTAGGATGCTTAAATAGTAAGAAAAACACACACAAACGGGATGCTAAAGCATAAAAACTTACATGTTTGACGACCCGCGAACAAGCTACAAAACAAAGTTAGTAAAACATACACATGATCTTATATACAAAATCCTAATGCAATTCACTCATGAGATGCAACTAAAGATTCGGCTTCTAAGATATGACATGTGAATCATCTCAAGAACATGAGGTAGCGCACATAATCACATAGGAATTGATTAAATCCACAAATGCAAACTTCGCCGAATCAAAGATGCATGAAACATGGATGCAAAGCATGAATATGATGAAAAATAAATATGATGTTTATGTACAAATAAGGAAAGCAAGTAAAAGAATGGGATAGAAAGAAGTGGGGCGGGGAATTATTACAACGCTTTGAATAAATTATTACAAACCAGATAAGAGAGAGAGAAGGGAATATTACAACAAAATAAAAACCTCACAATACACTCAAAATTAAAAAAAATAAAATAAAATAAAATAAAAAACTTCATGTTCTTTGGAACCGTCACCGGAAATTGGTCAACATTGGGAGATTACGCCATCTTGTCTGGAAGAAGCTAACCGACCGGCCAAATAGGCTGGCCGGCCAACTAAGCCAAGCAAAACCTGTCTTGTTGCGAAACCAAGAAAAGGCACAAACAAAAAATATGTAGGTGGCTCAACTAACCACTACCGGTTAGATTAAAAACACGAAAACAAATATAAAATAAAATAAAAAGTGTAAACTTACAACATAACCTAAAACAATAAACAAATATAAGATAGAACATACAAGATTACAACAAAACTAATGTGAGACTAATACAAGAAAAAGAATAAATATGAGGTAGAACATGCAAGATTACAACAAAACTAATTTCAGACTAATACAAGAAATAAAAATAAATATGAGGTAGGATATGCAAGATTACAATAAAACTAATATGAAATTAAAACATGCGAATAAAAATAAATAAATAAATAATTATAAGCTAAACAAACCACTAGGATTATAACAACACACTATGAAATATAAAGTAAGAAAATAAATGAGATAAACAAACTACTTGGATTATAACAAAACACTATGAAATAAGAAGTAAGAAAATAAATATGAGATATAAAATATAAGAAAATGAAAGACCAAAAATTCACCTTCCAAAGAAAGATTGAACTTCTTGATTTCCAAACTTCCTCTTGATCACCCTCAAGTGAAGTGTGTTCTCAAATCCTCAATTCGAAATTATGGAGTTTATGGTATGAAAAGTGGCTAACTCTCTAGTTTTTCTCACTTTCAATCACTAAACACTCTTCCTTATGATCAAGGCAATTGATCTTTGGCTATATCAGAATTTTTAGAGTGGTTTTGGTGTATGGAAATGAGGAATTTCAGTAGCTATGGAAGGTATGGGGTGTATATGGAAGATAGAAATATTTTTGGCTCAAAAACTCATTTTTTCTCTCTTTTTTCACTCTTTTCTCACTCCTTTCTCTTCAATTTCGTGGTCCTCCTCTCTCTTACAATATGATCATTCTATATAGGCAATGAGGGAGAGTAAAGGTCAAAAAGAGGGTGGGAGACAAGGTGGGAGACAAGAATGTGATAGGAGGGCAAATTTTCAAGGTGGTTGCATGGGATACTCCTTTATGAATGCAAACAAAACCTCTTTTTGACAATGGGAGATGATTAGGTATAATGGAGGATGAGTGGATGCACTTGAATGGCTCAGAAAATGGGTAAATGGGTTGTCCCAACCGAACCAAAACCAAAAAAAAATGGGCTATTGTTGTTTTGGGCCGAGTCAACAAAATCTGCTTTTAAGTCCAACTTCAAATGGGCATATCTCCCCCAAATGGACTTGTTTTAGGCGGTTCTTGGGTCCAAATTGAAGCCCCAGAAGTCTACTTTCCAATGGTGGTGGCCTCACATTTAAATTCCAAGTGTACAAAGAGATATGCCTAATTTAGTAAAGGCTGTCTCGGGCTGGTCAACAAAATCTGCTCTTAAGCCCAACTTCAAATGGGCATATCTCCCTTATTTGGACTTGGTCTGAGGTGGTTCTTGGGTCTAAATTGAAGCCCCAGAAGTCTACTTTCCAATGGTGGTGGCCTCACATTTAAATTCCAAGTGTACAAAGAGATATGCCTAATTTAGTAAAGGCTGCTCATTTCCTTCTTAATGATTTGATACTCATCCTTTTCCTAAACCAGTTTTCTTTCATCCCCTCCTATTTCCTTCAACTCCAAACCTATAGGAAGATGTTTTTTTAAATATTTTTCAAAAAGTTTCACCTCCCTTCCATTTATTTCCACTTTGTCCTTACTCGGTTTACTGAAAAGTGTAATATTTTAATCGAAATGGGAGTCTCCGGACATTGTAGAAACATTTTAAAAAAAAAACATATTTTGAAAAGAGGGTTTTAAGGTCTAAAATAGTTTGGCCAAAAAATGGGTGAAGGTTGGGATTAAAACTCAAATTCCTCATCTTTCTTACTGAGAATTTTGTGAGAAACACATTCTAATTGTCATCATCGGGTAATCAAAAGAAAGCGCCCAAGTCTTAGGGCTGGTCAAAATGGGGTGTCTACAGGCGCGATTGAAGTTAACAACAAAGGGCTGAAAGCTCTCTCACCCTCCAAGCAACGAGGTATCAAGCGAAGTGCGAAGTGCGAAGCACGAGCTGGAATGGGGCAAGATGTTCCACTCCCTCATCTGGACAGATCTGATCATGACCAAACTCCCCAGCAAAGCATCATCAACCGATGTTAGCTGCAGATTTGCTACACATCCAGTTGTAGCGCAACCCCACTGTGGGAGGAATTCACTAGCTGTGAGCGGAAGAAAGAAGAATCTAGCTGAGTGCTAGGGGCGAGAGCCTTCAACTTGCTGTTTATCCATCAACACCACCAGGGGAGGGATTGAAAAATGAGAGATTGAAGAATAGAGAGATGTGCGATGAAGAAAAAGTGAGAAAAGGGCTTTTTCAGAAAAACAGAGCTTGAGGGCCGAGTGATGTGAGAACCACAAATGAGAAAGGGTGGGAAACACTACCCGATGAAACAGGCTCCCTGTGCACGTCTGAGTGTCATGTCTTTTTTTTTTTTTATCTCGATTCTTGTTTTGAGTCGTTTCAAGTGTTACTCGATGTGTCTAGGTTGTGTGCCTTTTGTTTCCATGTTGAGTCATTTTGCTGTGTCCAGTCGTAGGCTCAATACCTGATCGAAAACTCATCTCTCAATTTCAAAAATAAAATCGTTTTGTGCTCCGAGTGCCGTGCCGTGCCGTTCTCCACATTTGTGCAAAACAGAATTGGTTCTTTCATAAAGCCGCAGGGTTCAACCCAGGTCATGTCAGAACAGTAAAACAAGGACCTATCTGAAGCTATTTAGGTTCCGGACTGCAAAGCAAAAGAAGAGAGGAAAATTTGGAGCATCTTAGCATGTTTCAACTTTAGCAAAATCCGAGACTGCATTCCAGGTGCACCTTCTCAGGCCTCGCCATTTCTCTGGAGTATGAGTGTGTCTCGACCCCAAGTGTAAGCCTGCTTCAAGTCAGAATGGCATTCCAAGCAGCACCAGAGGATTTCACATGCAGATGTTATCTCTCGCCAATATGAACAGGGTGTGCCCTTTTGAGCTGAGTGAGTTGCGAAGTCCTCTAAGAAGCAAATCAGGGGCACCAGAGTATATATTTGATGATCCTCTATTGCATAGAATGTGAACTTTCATATACACTGCTGTTGCATGCGTACCGCGCATCGTTATGATTCATGCATAGAATATGCCTGCTTTCAATATTGCATAGAATGTGCTTCCATACTTGCATAGAAAATGCTTGTATCTATTGCATAGAAAATGCCCCCATACTTGCATAGAAGATGCATTTTATCACACTTTCTTGTGCATTTTATCTCGCTCGCACTGTCTTGTGCACTTACACTTTGTATCTCACTTGCACTGTCATGTGCATCTTGTGATTGTATCTCACTCGCACTATCTTATGCATTACATATCAATCGCGCTGTTTAGCGTATCGCACTGTCTTGTGCATTTCAAATCACTCACGCTGTTTAGCATATCGCGCTGTTTAGTGCATTTTAAATCAATCGCGCTATTTTGCGCATCGCACTGTTCTGTGTAGTTTATCATTCGCTCTATCTTGCGCACCTCAATCGCACTATTCTGTGCAGTTTATCATTCGCGCTATCTTGCGCACCTCAATCGCACTGTTTTGTGCAGTTTACATTCGCGCTATCTTGCGCATCGCACTATCTTGTGCAGTTTACATTCGCGTTATTTTGCGCATCGCACTGTTCTGTGCAGTTTATCATTCGCGCTATCTTGCGCACCTCAATCGCACTATTTTGTGCAGTTTATCCATCGCACTATCTTGTGCAGTTTACATTCGCGCTATTTTGCACATCGCACTGTTCTGTGCAGTTTATCATTCGCGCTATCTTGCGCACCTCAATCGCACTATTTTGTGCAGTTTATCATTCGCGCTATCTTGTGCAGTTTACATTCGCGCTATTTTGCGCATCGCACTGTTCTGTGCAACATATCATCGCGCTATTTTGCGCACCTCACATCGCACTATCTTGTGCATTTCAAATCAATCGCGCTGTTTAGCGTATCGCACTATTTTGTGCATTGTATCATTCGCGCCATCTCGCGCGTCCTACCTGCACTTGTTTGTGCAGAACATTTCACTCGCGCTATTTTGCGCATCGCACTATTTCATGCACATTACTTCCATTGTGCATGCATTTTATCGTGCTATCTTGCGCATCTCACCTGCACTTGTTAGTGTGTCGCATCGCGCTATCTCGCGCACCTTACCTGTATCACACTACTTTATACATTTACTCGCCGACACTGCATATGTCCAACTTTCGGAATCACAGCAATCACATTGAATATATGTTGTTAGCATATTGTTCTTGTTGAATTTCTCTTTTTTGCAGGCACGATATTGTATGTACGGTTCATTTGAGGCTGGTGCGACCAGACGAATCGCGCAGGTATCGTATCTTCTCCGTGTGAGACGCGACGAGAATTGAATAATTCTCCGCACTCTTAAACTGCATGAAATGTAGTTGTTGCTTTGCGTTCTTGCTTAAAACTGTCGCATCTATTTGCAAATACTTGCTTCATTACAGCTTGCTGCATTTGCATGATTATTAAGTTACGTCTGGCTCCGTGCATATCGCTTTGCATTTTGCCCCCTTTGCCTGCGGGCACGCCTGCGGGCATATCTCTGTTCATCTTGTATGATTGTCTAAGTCTTCGGCCTTGTCAAAAATGGGTCGTCTCTGGGCTTTGACATTCACTCCCCGTCACTTGTGACTTCTGAGTTCTGTCAAAGAGGGGCAACTGTGGACACCCCATTTTTGACCGACCTTAAGAGTCAGACGTCACTGATTGAGCGCTCGGTGATGTTGCATATTGTGCTCGTTCAGAAGTCTCAGAGTCCCGGCCGTGAGCCCTGCCTCCGGACTTCCGAACCCTCTTCTGTACCTTGCCTCGGTTTGCGAACCAGACTCGATTTTCTCTGTTTCTCTCCTGAAGGGAGGGAGAGGTCTAGCAGATCATCTCTCAGTGGCCGTGGGCTACATTTCGTGGCCGTAGGCCATTTTGCCCATTTCGGAGCCCGGTTCCCGGTTTTCGGAGCCGTCAGGCCGTGTGCCTCGGTTCGGGACCGCCTAACTATCTCCGATTGCTCCGGTTTTTGGCATGCATCTTTTTTACTCCCTTTTGAGGGACACTGAGGTCTAAGAGACCCACTTCGTGGTCGAATGCCACTTTCGGTGCTTAACAGTCAGTTTTCGGGGCCCCGAACTGCGCGTTTTGGCCCCCGAACGTTCGTTTTGCATCGGTTTTCTTTCATTTTTGGCAGGTACCTCTGTTTCATCACCAGGAAGGCCGTAGAAAGGTGGGAGGTCAGCAATTGTTTCAGCAACCAGTTATATTCCTCCGGCGCCCTCCGACGCCCGTTTTTCTCGCTTCCGAGCCAATGTTGACCACCCTAGGGCCACTTTCTTCAAACCCAAACCACATATTTGTGTTGTACACACATGGGAGGACCCTAAAAGTCTATGGCCGGCCAGTAATTCCATCTTCCACTTTTGAACCTCTTTGAAAAGTGGCTTGTTCTCTCTCCTGTTTTACAGTTGCCAATTTTGAACCACAGGGTTGTGTTGAGGGGACATGGGAGGCCACCAATATATGGTGGCCGGCCATTAATTCAACTTTCCATTTTTGCCCTTGGCCGGCCGGCCATGGGGGTGGCCGGCCGGCCACCTGCAACTCAAATAGCTAGCCGGCCAACTTCCTCATAGTGAGTACATTGCAGATGTATACTTTTTCCCCCCAAAAATCTGTATCCGAGGGGAAGCTTTTTTGAGGGAAACTTGATGCATTTTCCCTCCACTTTTTTCCCTCCATTTCTCCCCCATTCTTGACCATATAGCTGGCCTCCCAGCTCTAAGAAAAGGGTTGGAAAAATTGCTTAGAGCTCATACATAGAGATCTCCCTCCATTTCTCTCATTTTCCTTCAAGTTCCAACCCCATTTCTTCATCACCACCAAGCACTACCACCACCACACCATTTCCAGCAGCTTGGGGGGCTTTCCAGCAGCTAGGAGGTACTATTTTTCAAGCAAAGAGGCAGCCAAGGAATAGTCTTCAAGGGTAAGTACTCATTTCCCCTTTTGGTTCATTTTTTTGTGTCATTTTTCTAGCCTATTTTCTTGTTGTTTTGAGCTCCGACCAAAACTGAAAGTAGTGTTCTTTTGAGCTCATTTTCATCTTTCATTAAGGGCTCAACCCTGTTGAGCCCCCCATTTGGCACTTGTTTCAATACCCTCTTGTATGCCAATATCTTGCATGGTATTTTTAGCATGTGTGTAATCTGTTTTGGGGCCTGATTTAAACTAAAAATAGGCCTATTTTGAGCCCCTCTACAACATTGTAGAAGGGCTCAACCTTGTTTGGGACCTCCATGTACCACTTGCTTCATCACCCCTCTTTGGTCCCTATTTTTGCATGCTTTTTTAGGCTTATCTAGCTTCTGTTTTCGGCCATGATCAGAACTGAAAGTGGCCATGTTTTCACCTTCTTGGCATGTTTCCTTAAGGGTCCTTGGCTTTTTGGTGTATATTTTTCCTACTTCATGTTATACCATCTTGTGGCCTCAATCTTGCATTGCATTTTGAGCATTCTTGCATACTGATTTGGGGGATTTCATAAACTGTAAATGTTCATATTTTTTGTCCCTCCTCAGTGTTGTAGAAGGGTATTTTTCCGTTTGGGCTTTGCGTCTATCACTTGCCTCATTGCCTCCCTTGCGGAGCCATTTTTGTATGCCGTCTTAGCCCTACTTGTGATTGCTGTTTGGCCTTGTTTTGTACTGTAAAAATGTGAGTTTTGGGGCTTCCTTGCTTCTTCTTTTTCATGTCATGTATCAATTATGCATGTATTGTATAGCTACAAGTCATTTCGGGTGCCTAATTTCGCATTTCAGGATCATTTCATGCATTGGGTTTCATTTCGCCATGTTTCGGGGCTGTTTTGCCCCTCATTTTGCCACTGATTTTTGCATGTTTGCATATCATATTCCGTGTCTTTTCCATGTCTCATTAGAGTGCCATTTCAGTGCCCGAGGGTCCGTTCTCGGTTTGCGTGCCTGCGGACACGCACTTCGAGGTATCTTGTTTTCATCTGATGGCCTCTTATGTGAGTGTGGCTGAGTCTCTCTCATGTTGGTGTAAGCCCATATTGCATTGCGTATGCCATTTCATCCATAGCATTGTGTATGCTCGGTTGTGTATCACCTCGTTTAGCGTGTATGCCATTCCATAACATTGTGTATGATAGGATTGTATCTTAGTTGCATTTCACGTATATCATGTATATTGCATCGTGTTCGGGATAGGAGTTAGCCCGGGCACGGGAAACGAGACACGTTTCGTGCTCCGAGCGACGGAACGGGTCTCAATTCCCAAGTCACCGACACTCCGGATTATCCATGATGGAGTTAGGTTTTGTTGTAGCATTCATATGCATTCATTCTATATTGAGTTGTGCAATTCGGCTCCTCGGCCATCATGCATCGAGATGCGTAATTGGTGGTACGAGGATCGAGACATACATACATTTGTGAAAATATATTGCTATGCCCCTTTCCTGCTCTCTGTTGCAGCATATCAAGAATCAGCGGTCTTCCGAGGCTTGGCGCGCTTTTCAAGAATCATTGCAAAACAGAGGCTAATTGGGGCATCCTAGTGGATTTCCGTGCAAGGCAGCCCAAATATGCATCATCCATCATCCGGAGCGGAATCAAGGCAGTCCCTGGCTTGCATGCCAATCTATTTATTTTTCTTAGTTAATTTGTTAATTAATTAGGAATTTGTACATTATTCGGACTGTATTATTTGGACTGTACTATTCTTTCATTCGGGACTGTATATTTATTTGGACCCTCTGCGCGAGGGCATAATTGTAATAAGTGTGGGTGAGTGTGATGTATGTCTTCCAACCCCACGTCTTTCTTCCCTTTTATTTACCTGCTTATGATGGTTAGATTAGGGCATATTTCAATTAGCATACAGTATGACAGCATGTTTGCATCATTCATCTGTTTTGCACGCACCAGGCTCGGCGCATCATACAAACTGCATCTGTATTTCAATTCCAAGTTGAATACATGTTAGCTGTAGCATTTCATATGCCATGTTTAGAATAGCCGAGCCTGCTATAGTTTGCATCTTTGCATGTGTTGCATTAGACATCTCAGTATGCTTAGGTCCACACATGGATTTCTAATGAGCTTCTGTTTTGGCTTGGAGTACTCGGTGAGTTTTTATGCTTTAGCATCCTTGCATGCGTGTGAGTGACTGCCATGAAAAAGCATGCTTACCATGAGGCTATGTGCTTATGTGATATAACTGCCTAAATGCCTGTGGGTGGAGGTTGGGTTAGTTGGATTGGAACAAATCATTGACTGTGTGTTTTAAGCCCACTAGATAGTGGCAAAATCATGTTTTCTAAGCCCACCCGAGGGTGGCAAATCCACGTCTTAGCCTACCTGCGGGTAGCACCATCAAACCATTTTCAAACAAACAAACATGAAATGTTTTGTTCCAATTCGGGCGACCCGGTCTATACTTGTATGCTGTGCGCATCACATAGTAACCTAGGCTAAATAACCGGAATAAGAGCACACAAAGTTTTCAAAATCAGATATCATGGTTAGTAGAGGCCGATCTTTGATCGGGCGAGCGGGGGTGCTCACGAAGTGACCTTCCCCAATCGTACCCAAGTTCCCGAGCCGAGGCAACTTTGGTGATGACGGACACGTGGCCTTTGGCACCGAGTCAGGGTTTCCTAAATTTCCCATTAAAAAAACATTTAGGTGGCGACTCTGTATCTGGCAAAGCAGTCCATGTTTGGCACTTCTTTTCAAAAATCTGTTTTCAAAATCGATTTGCCGGATTTGGACTCTTTGGTTCAAGATTAAGAACCGTGACATTTGAGTCCTTGAACTGTAGTGACCCCAATATGAACGGAACGGGACTTAACCCTCCCGGGGCGTTCGGGGACGTCTACAGTGTCTCAATTCCCGGTCGCCGACACTCCGGATTACCCATGATGGAGTTTAAGTCTTGTTGTGTTTTCATGTGCATTCATTTCACATAGAGTCGTGCAATTCGACTCCTCGGCCATTATGCATCGAGATGCGTGATTGGTGGCACGAGGATCGAGGACTACACTCCCTGAAGAGTAGTCATGCATACATATGTGAAAATACTTTGATGTGCCCCTTTCTTGCTCTCTGTTGCAGCAAATCAAAAATCAACAGCCTTCTAAAGCCTTGCACAGTATTCCGGGATTAATTGCAAACAGAGGCAAATCGGGGCATCGCGATGGATTTTCGCGCCAAGCAACTCAAGCATGCATCATTCATCATTCGGAACAGAGCTGAGGCGGTCCATGGCTTGCATGCTAATTTACTTGCTTTCGTAGATTAATTTGTTAATTAATTAGGGTTTTGTAATTATTCGGACTGTATTATTTATTCGGACTCTCCGAGTAAGGGCACAATTGTAATAAGTGTGCGCGTGTGTGTGATGTATGTCTTCCAACCCCACGTCTTTCTCTCTTTTATTTACCAACTTATGATGGTTAGATTAGGGCATGTTTTCAATTAGCATACTTATGCTCGCATGTTTGCATCCATTCATCCATCTTGCATGCACCGGGCTCGGCGCATCATACTAACTGCATTGTATTTCAATTTCAAGTTGAATACGTGTTAGCTGTAGCATCATCATATGCCATCTTTAGAATAGCCGAGCCTATTGTAGTTGCATTCCTGTCTATGTTGCATTAGGCATTTCAGCATAGTTAGGATCATGCATGGATTTCTAACATAGCTTCTGTTTTGGCTTGGAGTACTCGGTAAGTACTTATGCTTTAGGATCCTTGCATGTGTGTGAGTGACTGCCATGATAGCATGCTTACTATGAGGCTAACTGCTTATGTGATATATCTGCCTGAATGCCTGTGGGTGAAGGTTGGATTATCTGAATTGGAATAATGCATTGACTGTGAGTTTTAAGCCCACTTGAGAGTGGCAAATCACCATATTTTCTAAGCCCACCTGAGGGTGGCAAATCCACATTTTAGCCTACTTGCGAGTAGCAAACCGTTTTCAAAACAAACATGAGATGTTTCGTTCCAATTCAGGCGATCCAGTCTATACTTGTATGTTGTGCGCATCACATAGTAAATCTAGGCTAATAACCGGAATAAGAACACATAATGTTTTCAAAACTAGATATCATGGTTAGTAGAGGCCGATCTTTGATCGGGCGAGCGGGGGTGCTCACGAAGTGACCTTCCCCAATCGTACCCAAGTTCCCGAGCCGAGGTAACTTTGGTGATAACGGACACGTGGCCTTAGGCAACGAGTCAGGGTTTCCTAAATTTCCCCAAAAATAAAATATTTAGGTGGCAACTCTGTATCTGACAAGCAGTCCATGTTTGGCACTTCTTTCAAAAAAATCTGTTTTCAAAAATGATTTGCCGGATTTGAACTCTTTGATGATTCATCGGTCTTGCATTGCACTCTACGAGATTAGATACAGGACCGTGACATTGAGTCCTGAACTGTAATGAGCCCAAATGAACAAAACGGGATTTCCCTTCCGGGACGTTCGAGGACGTCTACACTCGTCTTATGAAAAGTCGTCGGCAACAAGAAGGATCCCAGAGAGGGCAAGCTTGGCCCAAATTGGGAAGGACCCTACAAAATCATCTCGGTGCTGGGCAATGGGGCATATCAGCTTGATGATAATGAGGGCAAAGAGTTGCCAAGGCCTTGGAACACTTGCAATTTAAAATTTTTCTATCATTAGAATTTCTTTGTTCCTTTGCCATTTGCCGAAGTAAATAAATAAAGATTCAGCTGGTTCTCTTTTCAAGATACTTGACATTGTCTCTAGAATACATGCATAATGAGAACCCAAGTGGAACTCAGGTTCACATTAGGGGGCAGAGAGAAGAAGAATATGTTTAACACTTGTTGAAATTTGTGGACAATTTACAAGTTGAAATTAAACCGAAATCATTGTTTAACACTTGTTGAAATTTGTGGACAATTTACAAGTTGAAGTTAAACCGAAATCATTGTTTAACACTTGTTGAAATTTGTGGACAATTTACAAGTTGAAGTTAAACCGAGATCATTGTTTAACACTTGTTGAAATTTGTGGACAATTTACAAGTTGAAGTTAAACCGAGATGATGTCTAACACTTGTTGAAATTTGTGGGCAATTTACAAGATTGAGGACTAAGGTTAAACACTTGTTGAAATTTTATATTTACAAGGTGAAACCAACATTACGCCAAGAACGGTAGTTAGGTACTTGCCGAGATAAATCATCAGTTTGTACAACCGAGGTGTGTCACCCCGAGAAGGTTGCACAAGGATTGAAGTGTATATTGAAGATATGCAAAATATTCTAAGTATGAAAGCATACAAGGCAAACATGCAAGCATTCAAAAGCAAAAGAGTTGTATTAAGAGAACGTCGACAATGTAAAGAGTTTTACATTACTTCAGAAAGGGAAAAAACAAAACATAAAACTAAGGCTCCTCAGCAGTAGCAATTGGTTGAGTTTGAAGTTCAGACGATTGTTGAGAGGACGCCTCGGCAGCCTTTTCCGCCGCGAGCTCGGCATCAATTTGGGCAAGGGTTTCGTCAAGGCTCTTGTCGGCAAAGGGGACGTTGGCTGATGTCTTCTCAGGAGCAGCATCTCTGAGAACCTCATCACCCTCTTCATCTTGATTCAAGTCTAGGACTTGCTTATTCTGAGAAAGGGACTTGGCCCCATCAGCATCTTTTGGCTTTCTCACCAAGGTCTCCTCCTCAGATTCGGAGTCATCATCAGATTGAGCTAGAGTTGGAGTTGGAGGGAATGGAAGAGGAATGGCGTTGGCATTTCTCAAAGGCGAGTCCTCAGGGACATTAAGCTTTTTTAGAAGGGACATCCAACCAAGGGTGAAACCCTTGTTGCATTCCTCCTTCACTTGCTTTTCGTAGGCCTCCGTGACATCGGCCATACCCTGGGCATACGCCTTCTCGTCGGCATCCTTGATTTCGGTTTCTTTGGTGGCCAGCGCGTCTTGAAGCTCCTTTTGGGCCTTGGCCATCTTGTCCTCGGCCTCTTTTCACTGGGCTTGAAGAACTTTGTTTATCGCCTCAGCAGCACCCACCCTTTCTTCGGCCGCGTCCTTTTCTTTGATAGCGACCTCGGCCTGATCCTCCAGGGTCTTCATCTTTGACTACAAATTTTTATTAATTTTCTGAAGACTGGAGATCTCCCTCTTCTTCTCGGCCAGCTTCTCCCGGTTCTCAAAAGATTGAACAGAGAAAGAATGGGCATGCTGGATGGCCTGAAAAAAACACAAGACAAAAGTTATTGCAAACTCTTCTAAAGTACAGGAAAGGAAAAAATTGCCAGGTAAAGACACTCACTTGAACAGAACGCTGGAGTATCAGAGCATAATTTTCATACTCGATCAACTCGGCATTCCGATCAAGATCGCCGGGTAGAAATAAAGCGGTACTGAGCGCTACGCCGATGTTGATATCATCGGCACTATCGGTAGCCAAGACTGGCTTATCCTCCAGAGTGATTTTTGGGGCCCAGGGGGCAGCATGTTTTTGAGACCCCGAGGTTGTTGCAGAAGATGACCTCGGCTTTTTTGATTTTGGCAATTCGGATGGTTGGGCCTCAGAGCCTCTCCTAGCAGAGGGTTGAGATTTGTCACTCTCAGCCAACTTGGAGATCGGCAAAGTATCCTCAGACTCAATCTGAGTAACTTTAGCCTTTGGCTGAACCTTTTTTATTCTTTTTGGCTTTGGAGGCTGGGTTAGAACTGGTTGGGCATCAACATCAGTTGGAATGTTAGCCAGGAGATCTTTGGTAACTGGTTTTGGGCGACCCATCTCGGCAGAAGAAACTGTTCGGCGTCGATGGCGGCGTTAGGATATTGGAATCAAGTATGGAGCCGAGGTTGACGGTTGCTCAGCTGGATCAGAGGTTGATCCTTGATCTGTCCGAGATGTGGACGCAGTTTGTGGAGTTGTGGCAGAGGGTGGAGAAAGGCTTTTCTTCTTCCTCTTAGGGACGTCGGGCAAAGTTGACTTGTATGTTGGAATAAAATTGAGAAGCAGAGGCGCCTTCCGTTTATGGACTGGCAAGTCCAAAAGTTTCTTCAAATCCTTGCTGAGAATGAAGGATTGGCGAAAGTTTTTTGGTGGCTTAGGAACAGCTGCAAGAAAAGCAGACATTAAGAAATAAATAAAGTATGAAAGACTTTTTTAAAAAAAAAAAGTAGGTATGAATGCAGGGCTCTTACCATTGCCCTCTACAAAGACTGATCGAGGAAGAGGGAAGAGATGGAGGTCTTCATCTGGGGCGAACTCCCAGTTCCCCGAAGTAATGAAATAATCGTCCCCAGCTCCCTTGTTGGAGTCAGGGAGGTCGGCAACGATTTTGTATTCAGTGGACCTCGGCTTGAGGTAGTAAACATAACCGGTGTCTTTTTTGAGGCCACACATAGTATAGCAATATTGGATGTCGGCTAATGTGATCCTAGCGTTTTCTTGTTTGGCTAAGGCTATGATACCATTGATGGTTCGATAGGAATTGATGGAAAGTTACATTGGGTTCAACTTGTAATAATGAAGGATTTCACGGAAGAAAGGGTCAAGAGGAAATCTAAGTCCACATTCAATAAACGCTACTACTGGGAAAGGCATGAGGTTTTCATCGAGCATGATAGAGTCATCCTCCTTAGCCAACCTTAGATGGACGTCGGCGGGGATGGAAAACTCTCGCCTAAAGTATTCTAATTTTGTCGGGGTGTCTACTCTATGTTTCCACATACCCATGATATCGGCTTAATCGAAGGGGTTGGATTTCAGAAGATGTTTTGAAAGGGTTATTGGGACCTCGGCAAACACTTAGGTAAATGCAGGTTTCAGTTTTTTCCTAAATTGTGGGTTCTACAGACAAATCCCAAACCTAAGTCTATGGAAACGAAGATTAAAGGCAGGAATCTGGAAAAGACACAAAAAACAGAAAACAAGAACAAGTTTCAGAATCAAGAACAAAGATGGACTATCAAGAACATAGTGAGTACAAGGGGTACAAAGTCAAGAATAGTGGCAAAAAGTGCAAGAAAATGGTGAACAATGCATGTATTCAAGACATGGGCAAGGGCAAAATCGTGGAATAAACAAACTCAGATATAAGATTCACAAATCGAATGTTTAAACAAAGCAGTAATGGCAACAAGTAGTAAAGAGCATCAGAGAATTGAAAACGAAAGGAACAGTGGCTTACCAGAAAAAGTAAAGCCGGTATGAAGATCGCCGAAGTCAAGCGACGGTTACAGAAGTAACAGAACGGCGAAAGCTTCACCAAGAGGGAGGAATGAAGGCAGTTGCAGAGCTTGAAGTCTGGAACAATGGCGGATTCAAGAGAAAAAAGTAAGAGAGAGAAAAAGCAAGAGTATCGAATGAAAAGTGAAGAAATGAAAGAAAAGGGAAAAGTTTTTTGTTAAAACTTGAAACGACGGCAAAAAAGGGCAGTTAATGCGCCTAGAGCAGCAAATGCGTCAAACGGTGCACGCAGGCGCAAGACGGCTTACAGGCGCGTCACAGGCACGATCCAATGAGGATAAGATGCGTGAATGAAACGATTGAATAATGATGCATGACAGCTCATACGAGTGAAGGAATTCACTAGAATTCTTGTTCTTTAAGGGAGACATGTCGGCCTTAAACAATGATCTCGGCTAAAATGATTTAAGCCGATGTACTGGAAGGAGGTACCGATATAGGTTCCATCACCTCAGAATGTTGAGGTAATAGAACCTAGGGGCAGTTGTGGGGATATATTTTTAAGTACCAACACGTGGCAAGGTGACGCCGATGTATCAGCCGAGGTGCCACATGTCCTGGTTGTAACGCCGAGATGATCTCGGCGTGGCCGAGGTTATCTCCGAAGATATCGGAATTCGAGATAAGCGGATAAGGGACAAGAGTCCTAGAATGAGGAGAGACTTCAAGATGGATAAAGGTAATGTTCTTAGGGAATCTATCATTATCTCTTGAGGAGTCCAAAGTAAGCACTGAATGGGAGTCCATAGAAGTCAGGCTTCTATTGGGACTAGGATTGAGTTAACTATAAAAGAGAGGCACCCCCGTGGGTCTAAGGTACACAATTTAAGTTCTGAACAGTGAGATTTGCACTATTGATTATCTTTGAGAGATGTACTGACTTGATCGTCAGAGTGCCCCTGGGTGGACAAACCACCGCCGGAATCTTCTCTTTCTGTTGCAGGTTAGGCATGTGTCATCTATTCTGCCAGTTCTCTCCAGCTGATTACTGAGTTGGCAGTATGGTCGAAAAATCACTCACACACAATCCGTTAATACACCCCTTGAAATATATTGTAGGATAAAAAAGGAGTACTTGAAACTACTCCACACCACATCATAATAGCAAAAAAATAAAATAAAATAAAAATAAATCAAACAACTATAAGGTGATAAAGACAAAATATTAAAAGACCAAGAATCTTCCCCAAATTTATGTAAGTTAAATATACAAGGTAAAGTACATTCAACTCTGTTCATATTTGAAAAAAAAATATATAGTTGGCCGTCCTAGATTTTGTATATAATCACACCAAACTCCCTTTAGTTTTGATTCACATAATATTTAAATAATTTTTTTTATTAGTAATTCATGAATTGTATGAATAAAAAGATAACGTTATTACCTCTTTCATACTAAAATGTATATTTACCTCTGTTTATTTTAGTGTCTACCTACCATTTGAATTCTTTTTGATTGCTTTGACCTAACTAAAAGGATCAATATAATTATGCTAGACTTTTGGGACTAACTATATTTTCTTAAACCTCGGATGATGTGCGTAATTTATTCAATATACAAATAATGGGACATATAATGAAAAAACTTATATTGTTTGGTTTTAAATATTTAAAAATAGTTTTTTAGCTTTTGAGTTTTTTTATTTTTGCATGTTTCGTTGTTTTTAATTAATTGTTTTATTTATATTTTAGTCATTTTTTTTTTATACATCTAATCTAAATATACTTAAAAAGTAAAATATTTTTGAATAAATCTAAAATGAATCCAATAAATACCAAAAAAAAAAAATGTAATGAATTTTTGTATTCAGTGATTTTTTTTTTTACACAATTTATATTTTAAGTATATCTAAAAAGTATAAAAAAATTTATTACAATATTTAAAAAAATCATTAAAAATCAAAAAATACACCGTGAGGACATTTGGCCTATTAGTTGTATAATACCAGTCTATGGTGTGAAGTTGCTAATTTAACTCTTGTAGAGAGAAGTTTAAATTTTTTATGATGTTTATTTCTTTCCCATTATAAAAGTTGTATGTCGCTATTGGACTTGGACTTGACGATTCTTTTGATATAATATTTTTTTTATTTATAATTATTTTTCCTATCTACTGACAAAAAAAAATATTATATTTATTATGGTGAAATTGATATGAAATCTAAATAATGAAATAAAGGGATTATACAAGGGTTATTAATTTGGCACATTTTCAGATGAAATCATGTGCCCCTCATATGCACATGTTTAGATCCAACGAATTCCTTGTGTTTTTCAATTAAAAAATTTAATAGATGATTTTTTTTAGATCACTAGGAATATTATTTTAGACAAATAACGACAAATAATTTTCTAGTAATAGTTTAGGTCCTTCAATTGCGTTTTGCATTATTTAAATGATTTAAAAATTTTAAAATTTAATAACTTTTTCTTTACATCTCCAATTTTTATAAAATTTATATTTTTAAGAATCCTATTTATAAGATCTTTCAAAAAAATATCCATGAGTAATATAAAATTTTTAAGAAAAAAAATTCATGAAATTTTCCTGTGTTTGTTGTTACGTCACAGTGAAATTTTTCTGACTTCGTGAAATTTCACAAAGATAGAAAAACAAAATGACACAAAAAAAATTTTATGTTTCAACACAAAGAAAAACACAAAAACACGTAAAAAAAAATTATGTTTCAACACAAAAATGAAAAAAAGACCAAAAAAAACACAAATAGAGAAAATTTTGTATTTCAACACATAGAAAAACAAAGATAGAGAAATTTTTTATTTCAACACAAAGAAAATAATAGGGAGAGAGAGAGGAGATTCGAGAAAAGAGAGACTGCTATATCAAATTTTAAATTTTGGCACAACGGATTTGAATTTCAAAATTTTGTGCAAAAAATTCAAATGTTTTTTTATGTAAATAAATATTATTTACCAACCTGGCCCGAGCTAGAACCAACACCTGATCATCGATGGCACGTGTGTTAAATTTGGATCTATTTTATTTTATCTATAACTCCCCTTCTTACAAGAACTTACATGTTGAATTGCTATAAAGTTTTAAATACTCATTAAATTTTCATTCACCTGTAAATAATTTTAAACAAATATAATAATATTATTTATCACGCAACATAAAACACGTTACACCATTCAGACCCATAAAAAATAATGTATGAATCCCACCTCAATTTTAGCTTAAAAACCATTTCCAAGAAAACTAACCCTAAATGGTACGCAAAGAGTACCATTTCCCAATTTCACACAATATTCACATGCATAAACTCGTACCCACACGTGAATATTGTGTCCAATAATTCTTATTGAGTCGTAGCGTATTTGTTTTCAGTTGCACATGTTTCTGAGCAAAGATCAACAAGACCGTTTCATAAACACGTCGTGTGTTTTTTGTTTTTATTTTCGGCGGTGCCATATACATTCATTAATATATTAATTAATATATTAATAGAGCATTGATACAGATCCCTCCAATCACCACCCCCACCACCCCCACACACACGTGGCGGGTGGTGATTGGAGGAGAAGGAAAAGGAAAAAAAATAGAAAAAAAAAACTGGCCAATGGAAGAAAAAGGGGGTCAAAGGGGGTCAAAGGGAAAGGGGTCTCAAACATTTTTGATATTAATATTAGTTGTAACATTATTATTAAAATAATATTATATATATTAATTAATATATTAACAAATGATATGGCATAATTTTAAAAGTTTTGAATATTTATAATTTGTATAATAGGTGGGGTTAGTAATAATGACATAATACTAGTTGATACAGTAGTGTGTACATTAATTGGTACATATAGCACCATCGTTATTATTGATCTCACCCATTAAATAAATATAAATACCAAAAATTTATTAAATTATGTCACATAATCAATTAGGGTGCGTTTGGTAACGTTTACGTTTTCAGTTTATATTTTACAAAATTTTATAAACTGGTTTTTGTTTATTTTTAGAAAAACATAAACTACAAACGCGTTTGGTAATTGAAAAATATTTTAAAAATTTTAAAAATATAAAAAAGAGTGAGAAATGGCAAGTGATGGCAAGTTACGGCAGAAGACGGTGGTGAAAAGTGGTGATGGTAGGGTGGGTAGCTGGTGGTGTAGGTGGTGGTGGATGGTGGTGGTGGTGGTGGGTGGATGACGGTGGCATGTGGCAGCGAGTGGGTGGTGGTGGTGGCGGGTGGTGGTGGTGGTGGTGGCGGCAGGTGGGTGGCGGAGTGGTGGTGGGTGGTGGCGAGTGGGTGGTGGTGGTGGTAGTGGTGGTGGGTGGGTGGGTGGGTGACGGTGGTGGGTGGTGGTGGTGGGTGGGTGACGATGGTGGTGGTGGTGGTGGTGGCGGGTGGTGGGTGGTGGTGGCAAGTGGGGCCGATGGCGGTGGTGGTGGGTGGTGGATGGTGGTGGGTGGGTGACGGTGGCGGGTGGTAGGTGGTAGTGAGTGAGTGGTGTGGTGGTGGTGGTGGCGGGTGGTGGGTAGTGGAAGCAGGTGGGTGGCGGATGGCCGATGGTGTAGGTGGTGGCGGTGGTGGGTGGGTGGGTGATGGTGGCAGATGGTAGGCGGTAGCGAGTGGGTGGTGGTGGGTGGCGGGTGGGTGGCGGGTGGGTAGTGGGTGATGGTGGTGGTGGCAGGTGGGTGGTGAGTGGTGGTGGCAAGTAGGTGGCGGGTGGTGGTGGCGTGCGGTGGATGGTAGTGGCAGGTGGTGGGTGGTTGCGGGTGGATGGCAAGGGGTGGTGGGTGGTGGTGGTGTTGGCGAGGGGTGGGTGGTGGTGGCGAGTGGTGGCAGGTGGGTGGTGGCTGGTGGGTGGTGGTGGCGGGTAGTGGTGGCAAGTGGGTGGTAGGTGGTGGGGGGTAGGTAGTGGGTGGTGGTGGCCGAAGACGGTGGTGGAAAATGGTGGCGGGTGATGGCTAGTGTTGGGTGGTAAAAAAAAAAAACTGAAAACTCAAAATGGAAATACATTTTTTGTGTTTTCATTTTTTGGCCAAATTTATAAACTGAGACCACTGATTTATAAATCAAAAATTTTACCAAACAAGTTTTTGTTTGAGTTTTTTAAATTTTTGTAAATATAAACAGAAAACTGAAAACGTTAAGTGTTACCAAACGACACCTTAATATATTAATTAGTATATTAATTAATACATATAACATTATTCTTTTATTATTATTATTATTATTATTTATCACGTTGTTTACTAGGCAAATAAATCAAAAAAGCACGCGGGCGCTGTTGCTGCTGTGCACGTGTCTTTTTTGATAGCCGAACGGGGCTAATATTTTAATTAACTGTTTAATTTTTTTATTATTTTATTTGATTAAAATAATTATATTTAAAAAGTTAGTTAATTTTTTTAATTGAGTTGATTGTTATAAAAGAAAAAAATAATAATTATGAATTGAATATAAATTTTATTTTATTAATTATTTTAATTTTTAGTGAGTTATGTTAGACTTATTTTATTAATTATTTTAATTATGTCAAACTTATTAGTTTTATTAATTTTTTTAAAAAGACATATAAAAAAGTTGTAAGAGATAATATGATTTAAAATGAATTAAAAATTAACTTTAAATGTAAGAAAAACCAAGAAACGTGTGGGTATGATACACCACCACGTCATATCTTATCCTAATCAACGATGTCCAATAAAATATTGATTTATTGAGTTCGGTTAGATCTAAAAATTAATTTTTTATTGAAAAAATAAAAAAATAAAATTTTTAAATCTTTACCAGACTTTGTTTCAAATGTATTTTTTTTTTAATTATTTACTTTTTAGATCCATCTAATTTAGTAAAATTTAAAGTGAAAAGTCTTTTATTTATTTTTTTAAATCATTAAAGACAAAAAGAAGTCCACAAAAAAATGATAAAAATTGATAAAAATTGTGAAACCAAACCTAAACATAATGCAGATCACATTCAAAATGAATTTGGATCACACATTTATATTTTTGTGTGCAAGTTGTATTAGACCATCTCCAATGGTTCATCAGATTCATCACCTAATTTGAATTTGGTGAAAAATGACAACTTTTTTGTCTTCAAGGGTTTCATCAAAACAATATCAAATTGAGAATGACTCAAAATTTTCATCAAATTGAGGATGTTGTGTGCCTTTCAGCAAGACACTGTTCATTATCATTGTATTTTCACTACCGGATGTCCCACCAAATATCCTTTCGGATGACCACCTCAAGTAAGATTTTGTGCAGATTTTACACTGGGAGGTCGACCCCCTTGAATGACCCCTCAAGCTTGAAAATGTGATTAAAAGTATGAAGAGCAGATTGTTTTGCTGATGCATTCAACTACAAATTTGAAAATAATCAACCTTTTTTTTTTCTTATTCAATATAGATTTGAATTGAAGGTTTGAATCATTAGTTTCTTTTTCTTGATTATTTTAAATAAATGTTTTCTGGGTTTTGGTTTTGATAGTTGTTGATAATGGGAGAAAAGCAGAGCAAATTTGTTTTCCTCTTTCCGGTCGACCAGCGGGTCGACCGGCCGATCGTCCCATAGGACGTTCAGTGTGTTTTGATGAAAACCATTAGAGCGATTGATATCAGATTGAGAAATTGATCTTTTGTTTACTCAAATTTAATGAAATTTTTGATGAAACGTTGGAGATGTTCTTACCTTAACATAATAAATTTTTGAAAAATGATTCACAAATAAATTTGTAGAAAAATTTCACTGAGAATGATGTGATATTTTTAAACTACAAATCACAATAGAAATCTTTTAGTTTGAAGTTAAAGAAACTAGAAAGCACAATATTTTTTCACCATTTGTATAATACTTGGCAAGATATTATTTCCTTGCATTAATTAGTTATAAAAGCTTTTTTCAAATAAAGAGACATATCTATGTTGACCATAATACAAAAATGGTAATAATAAAAAGGATAAATTATAAATTAGTAACAACTTCTTAAACTAATTAGAGATGAGTGAAAAAAATTTTAATTTTAATTATTAAATACATAAAGTTTACAATTGATTAAAAAAAATTTAAAAAAATTCACATTAAATTTTTATTTCTCTCTCTTTTTTTTTTTTTTTTTCAGGATAGGAAAAATGTTATTTCTCTTAAAAAAATGATATATCATTTCTCTACTAGCTATATCATCAACCTATATTTTTCCTTTCGGTGACTTGTTTCAAATAAAAGATTTTGTTTCCAATGACTATTTAGGGGTTGTTTGGGTGTCTTAAATAAGTGCACTTTTTATCTTTTTAGACCAAAAATTTGAGGAAGAAAATATAGATGTTTAGGTTAACTTTTTGACTTTTTATGGAAAAATGTGTAATAAAAAATTGTAAAAATTGATTTATAAGAGAAAATTAGGGTTGGGAGTTGTGCAGCCGTAATTGTTGACTTTTGATGAATAGTATTAACTTTTTAATTTTTTGAATAACTTTTTAACTTTTTGATTTTTCTTGGACATGTCAAACTTGGCCTTAATATTCGTACTGTTCCTAAAATTTAACATATGAAAGTCAAAGAGTGAGCTTTTCAATGGCCACTAAAAGTTTAGTCAAATTTTAATATTAAATCCTGTGCCAAAATCTCTTCCCTCTTTCTTTTTCCTTGATTTGTTTTATAATGATATTTTGATCTGACTTCTTGTAAATAAAATAAAAGAACGGAAAGTCTTGTAACAATAAAAAATACTTTACAAAATCAGTCACGAAATCTTATATAGTCGATTGTCAAGGCTTAAAATTAATCGATAGATTGATCGGCAAAACTTTGTGACAAATTTCGTGAAGTATTTTTATAATCAGTAACATTACTCAAAACATAAATAAAATTTGTCTTATTTTTTTTTTTTTGATACCCAGAATATTTCAAAGGCAGAATTCTTAGAATCTATCCTTACAAGTCAAATTAAAAGAAGTTAGCCGATTCACCTAAACTATCAGATTTCCACTTGAGTAATAAAGAATTCGAACCCTGATCAGTAAAAAAATGAACATACTCCCTTACTAACTAGTTAGGATGGCCCCTTTTGATAAATATGTCTCATTATTGGAGTAACATTACTAACGTATCATATTTTCATTGTTAAAATTGGACTTGAGATAACTATTTTACAAATACACCATTGGGAGTGCCCTAATTCACTATATAATACAACTTTATACCCAAAAATAGAAAGAAAGAAAGAGAGAGAGAGAGAGAGAGAGAGAGAGAGAGAGAGAGAGAAGCTTCATTTCTCCGACTTCCCCATAGACTAAAAACTCAAACAAAAAGAAGATGATGGCGAACACAACAAGCACAGGCAAAACCCACGCCGGTTCCGACCTCAACTACGATCGGAAAACCGAGCTGAAAGCTTTCGACGACACAAAAGCCGGTGTGAAGGGGCTAGCAGACTCCGGTCTATCCAAAGTCCCGCGCATTTTTATCAACCATCAACCAAACAATCAAAACAGTGCGGACTCGCACAACATCGAGCTCAAACACAGCATTCCAGTCATAGACCTCGGAGGCATCGACAACGACACGAGTGGACGAGTCGAGGCTGTGGAGAGAGTGAGAGAGGCTTGTGAGAGGTGGGGTTTCTTTCAAGTTGTGAATCATGGGATTGAGAAGAGTGTGATGGAGGAGATGATTGAAAGGGTGAGGAGGTTTAATGAGCAAGAGACAGAGGTGAAGAAGAGGTTTTATACAAGGGATGTGATGAGGAAGAAGGTGTTGTTTAATACTAATTTTGATCTGTTTAGTGCTCCGTCGGCCAATTGGAGGGATACCCTTTCTTGTATTATGGCTCCTCACCCTCCTCACCCTGAAGAATTGCCTGAGATTTGTAGGTATGTGATCTTGGTTATGTCAAAG
>JAPPVO010004774.1:0-25746 GCA_030407325.1 Camellia japonica
AGTGTTCCTCGGTGGGATAAAACAGAGGTACCTGCCAAAAACCGGAGAAAACCGATGCGAAATGAATGCTCGGGGGCCAAACCGCGAGGTTCGGGGCCCAAAAACCGGCTATAAGTACCGAAAGTGGCATACGGCCACGAAGTGGGCATCAGGGGCCCAGGGTGCCTTGTTATGACAAAACAGAGGTACCTGCCAAAAACCGAGAAATCGGAGATGGTTGGGCGGTCCCGAACCGAGGCACACGGCTTGACGGTCCCGAAAACCGGGAACCGGGCTCCGAAATGGGCAAAATGACCTACGGCCACGAAATGTAGCTCACGGCCACCGGGAGATAGTCTACAGGACCACTCCCTTCCCGCGGGAAAGAAAACAGAGAAAATCGAGTCTGGTTCGCAAACCGAGACAAGGCACAGAAGAGAATTCGGAAGTTCGGAGGCAGGGCGCACGGCCGCGACTCTGAAACTTCTGAACGAGCACGATATGCAACATCACCGAGCGCTCAATCGGCGACGTCTGAGTCTTAAGGTCGGTCAAAAATGGGGTGTCTACAACTTGCCCTTGGTGGAGTTTGCCTACAACAACAGTTTCCAGTCGAGTATCGGTATGGCGCCGTTTGAGGCCTTGTATGGCCGACCGTGTAGGTCTCCAGTCTGTTGGGCCGAGGTGGGTGATGTACCTTTGTTGGGCCCGGAGTTGGTGAGAGAAACGACGGAGAAAGTTGAGCTTATCCGTAGGAGGCTTGTTACAGCCCAGAGTCGCCAAAAGAGTTATGCCAACTGTAGGAGGAGGCCTTTGGCATTTGAGAGGGGTGATCATGTTTTTCTGAAAATATCACCTAGGCGGGGTTTGATGAGATTTGGTAAGAGTGGGAAGTTGTCCCCTCGGTTTACTGGTCTTTTTGAGATCCTTGAAAGGATTGGCAAGGTTGCTTATCGTTTAGCTTTGCCGCCGCAGTTGTCCGGAGTACATGACGTGTTTCATGTTAGTATGCTTTGGAAGTACGAGCCAGATCCATCGCATGTATTGGAGTGGACCAACTTAGAAGTTGACGAGGATGCCTCGTATGAGGAGAGACCAGTTCGAGTCTTAGATAGGAGGGATCAAGTCTTGCGAGGTAAGACCATTCCCTTGGTGAAAGTTTTGTGGAAACATCACAAAGTGGAGGAAGCCACTTGGGAACATGAGGTGGATGTCCGTGAGAAATATCTGGACTTGTTTGTAAATGTTTAACCATGTATTGGGATTTTGTAATATTGATGAACTTTAAGAGCATTAATTATGTCTTGAGTTGTAAAATATTGTATATGTTTTGGTTTATGGAAGTATTTTGGAACTTGCCTTATAATGGAAGTTTAATGTAACATTGCATATGTTGAATGTATTGTAGAAATGGAAATATATCATGAACTTTGAATATGATATTGAATTATGAACTTGTGTTGAAATTGTTAAATTTCAAAGGAAAACATGCTTATAATGCATATTGAGTATATATTGTGATTTGCCTCTTGAAAAGAGATGGAATGACCGGTATTGGGTCAAGTTGATAAATGTTGGGTTGTAATACTATTGAGAATTGAGAAAAACTGGTTTTTGAAAACTTGTACTTAATTTCGGGGACGAAATTCTTTAAGGGGGGAAGGTTATAGCGATTCCAATTCTTTCTCCTTTGTTTGTTGTATCCGGACTTAGGTCCCATGGAGTCGGTTGTTGTTTATATTTGGTTGTCATCCTTTGATTCCTTATTTGTGAGTTATAGGATGTGTTGGGCAGGTTTGTTTCGGGTTGGGTGTGTTTAGAAACCAACAGTTGATGCCCAGATTTTGACCCTCACGCTCGAGCGGAGCTTTTGACGCTCGAGCGGGCCCTTTGTTGTTGTTTCTCCGCTCGAGCGGGTGTTTTGACGCTCGAGTGTGAATTTCCATCTCCCAGTATTTTTCTCTTTAGGTCTTCGGACGCTCGAGCGGGAGTTTTGACACTCGAGCGTGACCCTTTGTTTTTGTTCCTCCGCTCGAGCGGGGAGTTTGATGCTCGAACGGACGCTCGAGCGGGGACCATGTCTGCAAAACTTCTGCAGGTGTGCAATTGACGCTCAAGCGGTGCTTTTGACGCTCGAGCGTGAGTCTGTGTCTGACGCTCGAGCAGGGGTTTCCACGCTCGAGCGGGGCGACTTTTATATAACTTCGGGATTTCACTTTTTGGATCACTTTTCCAACACTCTTTCTCTCTCTTACTTTCCCAAGCCCAGATTTGAGAGCCTCTCTCTCTAAAACCTTACCTTCTCTCTAGGGATTGATCTAGTAGGAGTTATTTCCTCACCTTCGGCCTTTGTAAAAGTTGTGGGGATTGTTGAGGGCTACATTTAGATCCGAAAAATTTGGTGTTTGGAGCACTTTGAGTTTTCATCACCTTCTTCCTTTGAGCTCCGAATTTGAGGTAGGGATTCCTACTCATTCTTATGTGTTTTAACATAAATATTGAGCTATTTATATAGATGGTTTGATTTGGGAAGTTAGGGTTTATAATATGTGATATTGGAAAGAGGGGTTTTGTTATTTGATTCAAATATATGTGTTTTGGGTCCAAAAGGGGGATTATTGTTGTTGTTGATAATATTTGGACCTTTGGGTCAATATTGAGAAAATTTGGGAAAATGCCATGTTTGGGTATATTTGGGTCATTAGTGTAATTAATGACAATTGTTATGGAAATGCAAAATTGAGTTGGAAATAATGAAGTTGGCTCATTATGAAATAGAATGGTGGAGTTGGATTGATTAATCACTCACATTCTGGATAATTGTTAATAAAATTATCTGTTGATGCATTTATTATCTGTTAGCAATAAATTGCTTTGGGCTATCGGTGGAGGATAGTCTTGATTGTTGTAGACAATGCATGATGATTAGGCAAACTAAAACTAATCTATTGGATATGCCATCGAATATGGTTGTTGGGATAATACATTGAATCTATGTATTGATTGAACATGTATATGATAAACATTTATATGCATTGTGTTGTGTGGAAGGAGATAGGAGATGTACTCCACGGTTTAGGGGAAGATAGGGGATGGACCTCTAAACCGGATATTGTTTGGGAGGAGATAGGGGATGTACTCCATTGATACAACACTCAAATGTGTATCTATTGATATATTAATACAGCACTAAAATGTATATCACTTATGAAGTATGGAAATGTTTGAATTTGATATTGATACAGCACTAATATGTGTATCTGTTGTGAATTATGGAAGTATCGTTCATATGAGACGTAATCTCATTTAAGTTGTTTGGCCAGGTTCTGAGCTATAGTTATGAATTGAGAATGGAATAAGAAAGGGAAAGTGAAATGAAACATGGACACATTGGTCATGTAATTGAAATGGATTGTGGATTGAGTTATGTGAATTAAACATTTATCAAATGCCCATGTTTTAGTTATTGCTCATGTTATGTTTAGCATATCTCTACTGAGCGTTGGCTCATCCTATATGGGACATCATTTTCAGGTTCAGGTATTATGCCGCCTCCGAGGTCTTAGCTTGGATTGTTGTAGGAGTTGAAGACACTTTTGTTTATTTTTGTTGTATTATATGTACATCAAGCCGAGGGCTTATTTTGTGTAGAGTTAGTACTCTCCTTTTTGTAACCAAGTGTTGACTTGGAAAGTTGTAAGCTTGTAGGGCATTTACTTTTGTTGTCAACATGTAATACATTTTGTAACAAAGACTCTGATGAAATGTAATTATGCTTTATTCTTTAAGTCCGAGCATGTTAATCTTGTATGATTTATGGGTTATTTTGAGGGCGTTACAGGATTGTTGGTTCAGAATGGACTCTTCTTATCAGACAGGTCATCTCAGTCCTTCACAGCCAGCCCATGCATATGTGGCTGCAACACCAGCAGTAGTTTCACCATCATCTGCTTCCTCATCTGCTTCAAATTGGTTCTTGGACTCTGCAGCTACTAATCATATGACCAATGACCGCAATAATTTGTCTACATATCAGTCCTATCCAGGTTGTGATCAGGTGGCTATTGGTGATGGTTCCACCTTGCCTATCTCACATACTGGTAATGGTTTACTTCCCACTCTTAAGTTCCCATTTCGTCTCACCAACATGCTTCATGTTCCTTCCATTTCTTCCAACTTGCTATATGTTCATCAATTAGCCTTAGACAATCATTGCACTATTACTTTTGATGCACATTCTGTTGTTGTTCAGGACAAGACTACTCAGAAGGAGCTCTATAGAGGTTCATATTCTCATGGTCTTTATCCTCTTGTATCTTCCTCCTTTAAAGCTTCTTCTCCAGTTTGTTTGTCTTGTTCCACAAAGGCTGATTCTACACAGACTTTTACTCCTGGTTTAACTTCAACTCAAGCTGATTGGCATTCTAGACTTGGGCATCCTTCTTCCAGAAAGCTTCATCATGTACTTACTCATAGTCATTTGTCTACTAATAAAATTTGTAGCAGTCTATGTGAACATTGTTGTGTTTCCAAAAGTCATAGACTACCTTTTAGCTTATCAAATTCCACTGTTAATAAACCTCTAGCTCTTATACACACTGATGTATGGGGCCCTTTTTCAGCTTCTTGCTCAAGCTATAAATACTATGTGTTGTTCATTGATGACTGTAGACGCGCCCGAACGTCCCGGGAAAATCCCGTTTTGTTCAATGGGCTCACTACAGTTCGGAATCAAATGTCACGATTCTGAATCTAATCTCGCAAAGTGTCATGCAAGACCGATAAATCACCAAAGAGTCTAAATCCGGCAAATCGTTTTGAAAAAGTGATTTTTAGAAAGAAGTGTCAAACATGGACTGCTTTGCTAGATACAGAGTCGCCACCTAAATATTTATTTTGGGAAATTTAGGAAACCCTGACTCGTGCCGAAGGCCATGTGTCCGTCATCACCAAAGTTGCCTCGGCTTGGGAACTTGGGTACGAGAGGGGAAGGTCATGCAATGAGCACCCCCGCTCGCCCGATCAAAGATTGGCCTTACTAACATGATATCTTGTTTTTGAAAACACATGTGTTCTTATTCCGGTGTATTAACCTAGAATGACTATGTGATGCACATAGCACACAAGTATAGACTGGATCGCCTAAATTGGAACAAATCATCTCATGTTTGTTTTTGGAAGCGGTTTGCTACTCGCAAGTAGGCTAAAATGCAGATTTTGCCACCCTCAAGTGGGCTTAGGAAAACATGATTTTGTCACTCTCAAGTGGGCTTAAAACTTGCAATCAATGAGTTGTCCCAATTCAAGTAATCCAACCTTCACCCACAGGCATTCAGGCAGTTATATCACATAAGCAGTTAGCCTCATGGCAAGCATGCTATCATGGCAGTCACTCACACGCATGCAAGGATGCTAAAGCATAAACACTTACCGAGTACTCCGAGCCAAAACAAAAGCTATGTTAGAAATCAATGCATGATCCTAGCTATGTTAAGAGTGCCTAATGCAACACATACAAAATGCAACTAAGATGGGCTCGGCTATTCTAAAATGTCATGTGAAATGCAGCTTGATACATGTATTCAAATAGGAATTGAAATACAATGCAATTAGTATGATGCGCCGAGCCCGGTGCATACAAGACAGATGAATGGATGCAAACATGCGAGCATAAGGATGCTAATTGAAACGTGCCCTAAAATTAACCATCATAAACTGATAAATAAAAGGGAGAAAGACGTGGGGTTGGAAGACATGCATCTCACACACACACACTTATTACAATATTGCCCTCCTCGGAGGGTCCGAATAAATAATAGAAAACCAACTAGCTAATCTAAGCTAATCTAATTAAACTAGTTATTACACAACCACAATGAATAACAAATTACAGCTAATTATTACATAACTCTAACTAATTAACAAATTAGCTAAGTAAGCAATTAAACTATCATGCAAACTACATGAAACGGACTGCCTCAACTCTGCCTTGGATAATGAAGGATGCATGCATGCTCGAGTCGCCTTGTCGGGAAATCCATCGCGATGTCCTGGCTTGCCTTTGTTTGCAATTGATTTCAGAAATTTGTACAAAGCTCCAGAAGGCTGAAACTCCACCCTGGGAATCTGTGGGAAGGCTGCCGACCAGCTATTGGTCTTGGAGGCCACCTGCCGACCACCTTTTGTGGGAGAAACCAAAAGGGGTGGTCGGCCTGCCAGAAAAGCTGATCGGCTAACCAGTTTCTGCCTCTGGTTTCTGGTTTTCTGCAACAAGGAGCAAAAGAGAGGCATGGCAAGGTATTTTCAACATATGTGTGCACGACCACTCTCCCCATCATTGTACAAGCTCAAGGGAGTGTAGGTCTCGATCCTCGGGCCACCAATCACTCATCTCGATGCATGATGGCCGAGGAGCCGAATTGCACGACTCAATGTGAAATGAATGCACGTATAATCACCTAAAGCCAACAACTCCGTCATGGGTAGTCAAGAGTGTCGGCGACCGGGAATTGAGGTACGTTTCATCACTTTGAGTATGAAACGTCCCTCATTTCCGGTGTTTGGACTAACGCCTATCCCAAACACCATTCAACCTACATGGCATGTGCAATGCGACTCTAGCATGCAATCATGCAATGCAACCTAAGCATGCAAATATGCAAGGGACATAATGGCATACACAATGCCAACATGGAATACAACATGAACAACCTAACAAGGCTAGTGGAATGCACAATGCACAATGCTAATGCACACATACTCAATGCAAGACAACATAAGCATGCGACAATATGACAAAATGCGACTAGCATACACAATGCGAATGTCAAATAGCATACTCAATGCGACGAACTACATGGCATGCACAATGCTAAATGGACTTAAACCAAAATGGATGGGCCTCAGCCACACCCAAATCAGTGGCCAAAGATGATGAAAGCAAGGCCCCGAAACACATGTAAACATGCCCAAATGCAATGGCCCCGAGCCTAAGGCACAAAAACACCACTTTGCACATGCATTGAAAGGATTAAATATGAAGTACAATGGTATATATTCCAGCTCTGAAATGGCATATAACATGACTCTAAAATGACTCCGAATCATGCAAACAACTCACACAACGCATGTTGGATGGCTCAAGCATTGAAACTAGTGAAGTGCATTACACTATAGGCATGCAAAGCGATGCTCAAATGATGAAACCAACCCCAAACAGACCCTATGCAGGCCCAAACCAGTAGCAAAATGGGTTAGGAGGATGGCTTGAAAGGCACAAAAGTGAAGCTCATGCAATGGCTCGCAAATAGGGCATAAATGCACAACTCTAAAGAGCACTTAAAGCATGGAAAATATGGAAGTGTAGCACCCCTATAAGCTCTGAAATATCATGCCCAATGATGCCAAAACATGTAAATAGCTCAAGTTAAGCATGCAAGGGACCTCCAAACTCAAAGCTAGTCAATGCTATTACACAACAAGTATGCATGGAAAGCATTTTTCGACCAAGGGACCTCAAAACAGAGCTAAGGCAGCCCAAAATATGAACAAAATCAGTTTGAAGTATGGCCAAAATATGCTAGAATAAAGGGCCAAAACAACATGCATTGTGAGCTAGTGAACATGAGTTACATTACAAGCATATGAAACATGTGAAGGACTACCAAACCAAGCAAAAAAAGAGTCATGGCATGCCAAATGATGGCTAAAAACCCACTGAAACAAAACCAATACATGCAAGAATGACATGCTTCTTTGATAAGCCATAAAAGGGATTACTCTATACATGCAAGAGGCAAACCCAAGGTGACCAAACCAGTCATAGACAGAGTCTAGGCAGGCTCTAAAAGTCACCAAAAAGTGCCTGAACCGAGCCTTGAAAGTATGAAAACATATGCTCCTTTGATAGGCCAAAAATGCTAGTAAACAAGACAAGAGGAGGGGGGACAACCCCCACCCATTTGGGCCTTCAAAATAGGGTTTTTACCACTGAAAATCCTCTGGATTTCAGTGGTAAAAAGGCCATGAAAAGTTGGTTTCAAAAGCTTAGGAAGTTGGCTCAAAAGGCTTTACAAGCCAAAGAGCAAAAGGGAGGACAACCCCCTAGCCAACCAAGGCACAAACTAAGACTTTTAAGACTGAAAAATAAAGGAAAAGCAAGGGTTTTTGTAGTTCAACACCACCCCAAAAAATAGCCCCAAAGTAGTGTGCAAAGATGGTGAAGTAAGTGTGCAAAACAAATACAAAAGAGGAGAGGTGCTTACCCTTGTAGCAAAGCAGCAAAAGGGCCTCTTTCTTGGCTCAAATGACCTCTTCTCAGCCCAAAAACCAGTTCTAAGAGACCTCAGCCCATGGATATGCAACTTTGATGAAGGAAGTATATGCAAACAACAAGTATTTCTCTACCTCTATGGACTTCTATGCACAAAAGGGCAATGGAGAAAGGCTCTAGAGAGAGAGGCAGAAGTTTAGGTCTGAAAATTCTAGAGAGAGAGGAGTTTTTAGAGAGAGAGGCTCCTAAACTTGCTCAAGAAGTTCTATCTTGAAAAATGGGAGATATATCATCATATATAGCAAAAAGCAAGAGTTGGTTCGAAATATCTTATTATAGGACAGCTGGAGATTGTGGAAGACAGCTAGAGGGAAAATATCTGAGTTTGAGACCTGTAGACCACTTTTCTGGTCGACTGACCACTTTTTCTGGTCGGCCAGCTACTTTTTCTGGTCGGCCGACCACTTTTCTACTTTCCAGGTCCAACTTCAAATCGGCATAACTCCTTCATTTGGACTCCTTTTCAGGTCATTCTTGTGTCCAAATTGAAGCCCCGGAAGTAAGCTTTCCAATGGTGGCAGCCTTACATCAAAATTCCAACGATGAAAAAAGTTATGCCTATTTTGGTGAAGCCGCTCAGTTTCGATCCTTCTCGGATTCATGCCGAACTTCTCCCAAACTAGTTTTCTTCTCTCCTTTCTCATTTTCTTCAACTCCAAACCCCTAAACAAGGTGTTTTGAAAGATTTTTCAAAGATTTCATCTCTCTTTCATTCATTTCCACTTTGCCCTCGCTCAGTTTACTAAAAGGCGCAACATTTAACAAAATGCGAGCGTCGGAACATCATAGGAACTTTATTTCAAAAATGTTTTGAAAGAGAGGGTTTTAAGGTCTAAAAACCATCCAAAATAGCTTTGGTCCAAAATGGGGTGTGAGGTTAGGATCTGACTCTCCTCTTGCCGAAGAAATTGAACATTTTGCCCTGCACATCTTTCACCACCAAATAAACCATCAGTAGTGCCCAAGTCTTAAGGACGGTCAAAAATGGGGTGTCTACAATGACTTTAGCAAATTCACTTGGATTTTTCCTCTTCATTATAAGAGTGAGGTGTTCACTAAGTTTTTGGAATTTAAGTCTTTTGTTGAAACACAATTTACTACCAAATTACAAGTGTTGAGAAGTGACAATGGGGGTGAATATCTCAGCACTCAATTTCAGGAATTTCTCAAACAAAAAGGCATTAAACATCAATTAACTTGTGCTCACACACCTGCCCAGAATGGCGTAGCAGAGAGAAAACATAGGCATCTAATTGAGATAACCATCACTCGTATGCATCAATTTTCATTGCCTTTTGTAGACGTCCCCGAACGCCCCGGGAGGGTTAGGTCCCGTTCTGTTCATATTGGGGTCACTACAATTCAAGGACTCAAATGTCACGGTTCTTAATCTTGAACCAAAGAGTCCAAATCCGGCAAATCGTTTTTGAGAAAAACAGATTTTTTGAAAGAAGTGCCAAACATGGACTGCTTTGCCAGATAACAGAGTCGCCACCTAAATATTTGTTAAATGGGAAATTTAGGAAACCCTGACTCGGTGCCAAAGGCCACGTGTCCGTCATCACCAAAGTTGGCTCGGGAACTTGGGTACGATTGGGGAAGGTCACATCGTGAGCACCCCCGCTCGCCCGGTCAAAGACCGGCCTCTACTAACCATGATATCTGTTTTTGAAAACTTTGTGAGTTCTTATTCCGGTTATTAGCCTAGGTTACTATGTGATGCTCGCAGCAAACAAGTATAGACTGGGTCGTCTGAATTGGAACTAAACATCTCATGTTTGTTTGTTTGAAGATGGTTTGATGGTGCTACCCGCAGGTAGGCTAAGACGCGGATTTGCCACCCTCAGGTGGGCTTAGAAAACATGATTTTGCCACTATCTAGTGGGCTTAAAACAAACATTTGATGAATTGTCCAATCCAAGCAACACAACCTCCACCCACAGGCATTCAAGGCAGTTATATCACATAAGCATATAGCCTCATGGCAAGCATGCTATCATGGCAACACTCACACGCATGCAAGGATGCTAAAGCATAAAACTTACCGAGTACTCCAAGCCAAAAACAGAAACTTATTAGAAATCATGCATGATCCTAAGTATACAGAAATGCCTAATGCAACACATGCAAAAATGCAACTATAGCAGGCTCGGCTTTTCTAAACATGGGATGTGAAATGCAACAGCTATCACGTATTCAATTTGGAATTGGAAATACGAATGCAGTTTGTATGATGCGCCGAGCCCGGTGCGTGCAAGACAGATGAATGAATGCAAACATGCTATCATACTGTATGCTAATTAAAATATGCCCTATATCTAACCATCGTAAGCGGGTAAATAAAAGGGAGAAAGAAATGGGGGTTGGAAGACATACATCACACTCACACACCCACATTTATTACAGTTATGCCCTCGCGCAGAGGGTCCGAATAAATAATAATACAGTCCGAAATGAAAGAATATTACAGATTTTCTAAGTAATTAACAATTAACTAATAAAGCTGTAAATTGGTTTGCAAGCCGGGGGCTGCCTCGCTTCTGATGAATACTGCATGCCGGGCTGCTCTGGCGCGGAAATCCACTGGGATGCCCCAATTAGCCTCTGTTTGCACTTTTCTCGAAATGCGTGCCAAACTCTGAAAAGTTGTTGATCCTTGATTTTGCTGCAACAGAGAGCAGGAAAAGGGCATAGCAATGTATTTCACAAATATATGCATGCATCGATCCTCGTGCCACCAATCACGCATATCGATGCATGATGGCCGAGGAGCCGAATTGCACAGCTCAATATAGAATGAATGCAGATGAATGCTACAATGAAAACCTAACTCCATCATGGGTAATCCGGAGTGTCGGTGACTGGGGAATTGAGACCCGTTCCGTCACTCGGAGTACAGAACGTGCCTCGTTTCCCGTGCCCGAGCTAACTCCTATCCCGAACACGATGCAATATGCATGATATGCATGAAATACAGCTAATATGCAGTCTTAGCATGCACAATGCTATGAAAATAAGATGCCTCAAAATGCGTGCACGCGTGCACGCAAACCGAGGCGATGATGTGAAATGCAAATCGGATAAAATCGAAGTGTCCCGAAATGTGTGTCCACAGGCACGCACACCGAGGCGATGATATGAAGTGGAAATCGGATAAAACCGAAGTGCCTCGAAATGTGTGCCCACAGGCACGCACACCGAGGCGATGATGAAATGGAAATCGGATAAAATCGAAGTGCCTCGAAATGTGTGCCCACAGGCACGCACACCGAGGCGATGATGAAATGGAAATCGGATAAAATCGAAGTGCCTCGAAATGCGTGCACACGGGCACGCAAACCGAGGCGATGATAAAATGGAATGAAATGGCATACGGAATGCTACGATGGGCTTATACCAACATGGGAGATCCTCAGCTCACTCACATAGGAGGCCGATGAATGAAAACGGAGTGCCTCGAAGTGCGCGCCCGCGGGCACGCAAACCGAGACAATGATAAAATGAGATGGAAATGTAAATTGGGCTTATACTGACATGAGTGGACCTCAGCCACACTCACATCAGATGCCGTCGGATAAAACAGAGGTGCCTCGAAGTGCGTGCCCACGGGCGCGCAAACCGAGGCATGGCCCGAAGGCATGAGATGGCACGGGAAATGATATGCAAGCATGCGAACCAAATTTCAGCACCTAAATGAAAGGGAAAACAGTCCCGAAATGATACGAAATGACAACCGATGCATGAAATCATCCCGAAATGTGATTCTAAGTACTCGAAATGGCCTACGGCTATGCTAAACATGCAAAATTGATATATGACAGCAAAAACAGTAGCAAGGCAGCCCCAAATATGGCATTTTTTCAGTACAAAGCAAGGCTAAATAACAACCACAAGCATGGCAAAAATAGCTTGCGAAAACGGGGAAAAAGAGAGGAATTACAAAGCAAGTAGTATATACAATGCTCAAACCAGAAAAATCAGTTCTACAAAATTGAAGAGGGGCCAAAAACATGCATATTTACAGTAGATGAGATCCTCTAATTCAGTGTGTAGATATGCTCAAAATGGCATGCAAAAATGAGCCAATAAGGGGCTACAACATGAGGTACCATAGGCAAGCATCAAACAACTTTAAACCCTTAACAAAAGATGAAGAATAGACAATTCTAAGACACTTTCTAAGCCTGATGAAGACTCAAATCAGTGGCTAAGAAAGCCTAAACAAACATGCAATTTTACGGAAAATATGGAGGATACAACATGAAGTACCAAAACCAATCATCAAAGGGCCTAAGACCCTTAACAAAACATGAAGAATATGCAAAAATAAGGCTCTGTCTAGGCCTGATGAAGGCTGAAATCCGAAGCATGGTGAGCTTAAAAACACATGCAAAATGGGATTGTGACAAGAATTCAAAGCAAGTGATATGTAGAGCAAGAAAACCAGGTTGAGCCCTTCTTCAATGTTGAAGAGGGGATCAAAATAAGCACAATATCAGTATGTTGCATGCTCCAACTCAGATCAAAAATAGGCCAAAACAATCATGCAATTTTACGGTAAAATGGAGGGATTTCAAAGGAAGTGCATGATAGAGAAGCCAAACATGGTTGAGCCCTTCTTCAATGTTGAAGAGGGGCTCAAAATAGGCCCACTCACAGTTTATGTCATGCTCGAAATCAGATCATTCATAAGCTAGATATTTCATGCAAAATATTGGCATAAAAGATGCTATTGAAGCAAGTGCACCATAGAGGGCTCAAACAGGGTTGAGCCCTTAAAAAAAGATGAAAATGAGCTCAAAAGAGGACTACTTTCAGTAGGGGTCGGAGCTCAACACAATAAGCAAATAGGCTTAAGATTTGAAGCAAAAATGAGCTCAAAAGAGGGTGAAGTGTACTTACCCTTGAAGATCAAGACTTTGGTTGCTCTTTGCTTGATGAAAGTTGCTTCTAAGCTTCTCAAGAACCCCTCCTTGCTGCTGGAATGGAGTTGGTGATGGTGATGCTAGGTGTTGATGAACAAATGGTGCCAAGACTTGGATGTTTTAAGCTTTTGGAAGAGAGGAATGGAGGAGATGCATGTATGGAGCTCTCAAGGGATTTTCTAACCCCAAAACCAGCTGGGAGCTGCTGGTTTTTATGGCCAAAAGAGAGGTCAAAAGGTGGAAATAATATCTAGATATTTTGCTCTAAATATCTATCAAAATATATAGATATTTTGCTCTAAATAAAAAGTGGCGTTCGGCCACGAAGTGGGCATCAGAGGCCCCAGTGTTCCTCGGAATGATAAAACAGGGGTACCTGCCAAAAATCGGAGAAAACCGATGCGAAATGAATGCTCGGGGGCCAAACCGCGAGGTTCGGGGCCCAAAAACCGGCTATAAGCACCGAAAGTGGCATACGGCCACGAAGTGGGTATCTGGGACCCCAGTGTGCCTTGTTATGATGAAACAGAGGTACATGCCAAAAATCGGAGGAAACCGATGCGAAATGAATGCTCGGGGGCCAAACCGCGAGGTTCGGGGCCCGAAAACCGGCTATAAGCACCGAAAGTGGCATACGGCCACGAAGTGGGTATCTGCGACCCCAGGGTGCCTTGTTATGATGAAACAGAGGTACATGCCAAAAATCGGAGGAAACCGATGCGAAATGAATGCTCGGGGGCCAAACCGCGAGGTTCGGGGCCCGAAAACCGGCTATAAGCACCGAAAGTGGCATACGGCCACGAAGTGGGTATCTGCGACCCCAGGGTGCCTTGTTATGATGAAACAGAGGTACATGCCAAAAATCGGAGGAATCGGAGATGGTTGGGCGGTCCCGAATCGAGGCACACGGCCTGACGGCTCTGGAAACCGGGAACCGGGCTCCGAAATGGGCAAAATGGCCTACGGCCACGAAAAGTAGCGCACGGCCACCGAGAGATGGTCTACAGGACCACTCCCTCCCCTCAGGAAGAAAAACAGAGAAAACCGAGTCTGGTTCGCAAACCGAGACAAGGTGCAGAAGAAGGTTCGGAAGTCCGGAGGCGGGGCGCACGGCCGCGACTCTAAGACTTCTGAACGAGCACAACATGCAACATCACCGAGCGCTCAATCGGTGACGTCTGAGTCTTAAGGTCGGTCAAAAATGGAGTGTCTACACCTTTGATTTATTGGTTTGATGCACTTGCTACTTCTGTGTTTTTGATCAATAGAATGCCTACCCTTAAACTTTCCAACAAAACTCCTTTTGAGGTCTTGTTTCTTCAGAAACCTGATTATAAGTTCTTAAGAACTTTTGGTAGCAAATGTTATCCTTGGCTCAAGCCTTACAACTCTCATAAACTTCAACCTACATCTATTCCATGTGTGTTTATAGGCTATCAACCTTCTGTTAAAGGATATAGATGTCTGGATCTTAGTACTAACAAGGTGTATGTTTCTAGACATTTTGTGTTTGATGAACTTACCTTTCCTTTTCAGTCCTTTCCATCTAATTCAGTCTCACCAGTTCCATCTTCCTCTACTGTGTCTCATCTTACTACTCTGCATAATTTCTTCTGGTCTTCTTCTCCTGTTTCTCCTACTTGTTATGTTCCTGTAGCACCTGTCTCTTCTCCTCTTGTTTCAGCACCAGTGATGTTGTCTCCTTCTGGAGCATCACCACCAGCAAACCCAAGTAGTGGTCTTATCTCCTCCTGCTTCACCAGCAGCAGCAGCTCATATACCTACTGCTGCTCCAACATCTATCATCTCTCTTTCACATCAGACTTCATCTCATCTCCCTTTACAGCACACAGCAGCTCCAGTGCCCATTTCTTCTTTGTTTATAAATCTTCCTCCTCTTTCCTCTTCCAATTCTCACTCCATGCTCACCAGATCCAAAGCCAAACTTTCTTCTGCTGCTTGTTTGTTGGCTTCTGCTCCTCCTACTGAACCTCAGTCTTTTCAAGAAGCATCTCTTTCTCCTACTTGGCAAGCTGCCATGCTTGAGGAATATCAAGCCTTGCAAAAACAATGAACTTGGTCTTTAGTTTCTTTTCCACCTACCAAGCAAGCCATTGGTTGCAAATGGGTCTTCAGATTGAAAAGAAACTCAGATGGATCCATAGCTAGATATAAAGCACGACTAGTTGCTAAAGGTTTCCTTCAAACTGAAGGGGTGGACTATTATGAAACCTTTAGCCCTATTGCTAAACAGCCTACCATTAGAGTTCTTCTATGCCTTGCTCTCACTTATCATTGGCCCATCAAGCAACTTGACATTTCAAATGCTTTTCTTCATGGTCTACTTGAAGAAGAAGTTTATATGCATCAACCACAAGGTTTCATTGATGCTTCTAATCCTTCTCTTGTTTGTAAACTTCATAAAGCTCTTTATGGCTTGAAACAAGCTCCAAGAGCTTGGTTCTCCAATTTCTCCTCTTTTCTTCTTTCTCATGATTTTATCCCTAGTCTTTGTGATTCTTCTTTGTTTGTTAAGAAAACTTCTACTTCCATTACCATACTTCTTGTCTATGTTGATGATATCCTTCTCACTGGAAGTGATCCTCTCTATATCTCCACCCTTGTTCAACACATGCATACTACTTTTTCTATGAAAGAATTGGGAGTTCTCAATTATTTTCTAGGCATCTCTGTCTCTTCTTCTTCTTCAGGCTATGTTTTGTCTCAGCACAAGTATGCTTCTGAAATATTAGCTAAGGCTGGTATGTGTGATTATAAATCCTATGCCTCTCCCATGGCTACCAAGGTGTAGACGTCCCCGAACGTCCTGGGAACGATCCCGTTTTGTTCATTTGGGCTTACTATAGTTCAGGACTCAATGTCACGGTCCTGTATCTAATCTCGCAGAGTGCAATGCAAGACCGATGAATCATCAAAGAGTCCAAATCCGGCAAATTATTTTTGAAAAACTGATTTTTAGAAAGAAGTGCCAAACATGGACTACTTTGCCAGATACAGAGTCCCCACCTAAATATTTATTTTGGGGGAATTTAGGAAACCCTAACTCGTTGCCTAAGGCCACGTGTCCGTCATCACCAAAGTTGCCTCGGCTCGAGAACTTGGGTACAATTGGGGAAGGTCAGCTATGAGCACCCCCGCTCGCCCGATCAAAGATCGGCCTCTACTAAACATGATATCTTGTTTTGAAAACATATGTGTTCTTATTCCGGTTAATTAGCTAATCTTACTACGTGATGCACACAGCAAACAAGTATAGACTAGATCGCCTAATTTGGAACAAAGCATCGCATATCCGTTTGTTTGGAAATGGTTTGAAGTTTACTACTCGCAAGTAGGCTAAAACACGAGTTTCGACGAATTGTTCCAACTCAAGCAACCCAACCTGCACCCACAGGCATTCAGGCAGTTATATCACATAAGCAAATAGCCTCATGGCAAGCATGCTGTCATGTTAACACTCACACACATGCAAAATGCTAAAGCGTAAACACTCACAGTGTACTCCGAGCCAAAACAAGAAACTAGTTAGTAATCATGCATGATCCTAGTTCATGTTATCGATGGCTAATGCAACGCATACAAAAATGCCACTAGAATAGGCTTGGCTAATCTAAGGATGGCATATGAGACGCAACAATTCGATGCACGTATTCAGCTTGGAATTTGAAATACAATGCGTTTAGCATGATGCGCCGAGCCTGGTGCATGCGATACAAATGAATGATGCAAACATGCAAGCATAAGGTATGCTAATTTAAACATGACCTAAAACTAACCATCAAGAGAAGGTAAGTAAAAGGGAGAAAGACGTGGGGTTGGAAGACATACATCACACACACGCACGCTTATTACAAAATTTGCCCTCTCTCGGAGGGGCCAAAAATATATACAAACTAAATAAATAATTAAGTACTCTAGCTAATTAAATATTACAAAACCTTAATTAATTAACAAATTAATTAAGCCATTAAAGCAGTAAAGCTGCCTCGGGAAGAGAGTCAAATGCATGCATGCTCGATTCGTCTCGCTCGGAAACCCGTTGCCATGCTTCTGTTGCCTCTGTTTCCACTGTTCTATATTTCTGAGAATTGTGAACATCTTAAAGTTGCTTCTGAACCACCCCCTGTACACTTTGGGATGCTATCGGCCAAGAGAGAACAACACCGGCTATGGGGATGTGGCCATCGGCCAAAAATTGGATCACCGGCTGGACACTGATGGTCGGTCGGCACTAAAAGTGGTCGGCCGACCATTTCTTCCTACAGAACACTGGTTTTGCTGCAACAGAGGACAGACAGTGCATGGCATAGAATTTGCAAGCCAAATGTATGCATGACCACCCTCCCTATCATGCCATGAACTCAAGGGAGTGTGGCTCTCAACCCTCGGGCCACCAATCACGCATTTCAATGCATGATGGCCAAAGGTGTCAAAGGTGCATGTTAATGTAAAATGAATGCAACAAAACACATGAATGCCTAGAACTCTATCATGCTTGGATCAAGAGCGTCGGCGACCGAGGAGTGAGACATATTTCGTCACTTTAAGTACGAACACACCTCATTCCTTATGTTTGGTTTGACACCCCAAACCAAACACAATGCAATGCATGTATGCAATATGGCTCAAATATGCAAAATGGCTCAAGTATGCAATATGGGGCTAAGTTAGCAAAGCATGCCAAATGCGATGCAACCTAAACATGCAAATGTAAAATGTGCTAAGCATGCAAGATACAATGCAATGCGACCTAACATGCAAGCTAAGCTAATGTAACAAGAACATGCAAACATGATATAATGCAAGCATGCAAATGATGTAACAAGACGCAGCATGCCAAACATGCAACTATGTACAAGGATGGGCTTAAACCGAAATGGGAGGCCTCAGCCATGCCCCAAAACAGTGGCCAAAATACCAAAATTAAGGCACCAATATGCAAGATAAACATGCACACATGTTGGTTCATCAACTAGGCCACAATACACAACCTTCAAACATGAGCGAGATGTGATAAATATGAGGATATGGCATTACAATAAACTCTGAAATCACATGAAAATGATGCCAAATCTACTACACAATGCAAACATGGCATGTTAATGGAGTTAAAGCTCAAAGCTAGCTACGGGACTTGAACCATGACTATGTCAACCAAGCCCCAAATGGTCAAAGCAACCAAAACAATCCTGAGGCAAACCAAAATGAAGCTAAAACTCATATGGAATAAAGCCAAAATATGCTGTAGAGAAGGGCACAAAACAAGACGCATACAAGGCCCAAAAGGGCAAATGCACTACACCTCTTACAACCGAACATGACATACTTAGGCAAATAAAATCAGAGTTATAATACACCAAAACAAACCCCAAAACCCAATGAGAAGGTCTTCCAAAGACCAAATCATGGAGGCACATGCAATGGTCCAAATAAGGAGCATGAAACAACAACTCTCCAAAGTATAGAATAGGTGATAAATGCAAGTGTGTGGCCACAAAACATGGACTGAAATATGATGACAAGTGATGCCAAATCACTGAAATAGCTCAAATGAAGCATGCTAATGACTCACACACCCGAAGCCAACAAGCTAGAATGCAAAGAGGCTATATAAAGCATGGCAAGCATGACCAAATTGACACCAAACAGAACTTAAACATGTTAAAACATGACTAAAAACTTCACAAAGTGAAGCCGAAACATGCAAGCATGAGGGCCTAATGCATGATACATGTTATGACAATAAAGGGGATTACAAAGCAAGTGTATGATGCATGCAATAAGCCATCAAACCAACATGGAACAGAGGTCTAACATGATAAACTAACACCAAATACCCTCTGAAATGAGTCAAATAAAGCTATGCACACATGCTACCTTTATGAGCCCTAAATGCAAGCAAATGAACCATAAGGGGAGAGGGGTGTCCCTCCTCTATAAAAGACCTCAAAACCACTTCTTCACCACTGAAAATCCTTTGGATTTTAGTGGTGAGAAGGCCAATACACGAAGGTACCAAAGCTCAACAAGAAAGGTACAAAAAGGGGCCAAACAAGGCCTAAAAGAGGGGTAGACAACCCCCAACACAAAAATGACCTTAATGAAACATCTTAAGCATGAAAATACAGAAATTTTATCAGTTATACACTAAGCTCAAAACAATATGCAAATAGGTCTAAAGCCTTAAGCAAAAATGGGGAATAAAAGGGTAAGTTCTCACCCTTGAAGAACACTTCAAGAACAACAACTTCAGCACCTCCTTTTGATCAAAAACCTACTCAAAACTCTGAAATGAACCTCTCAAACCCTCAGTAACCGAAGCATAGTGTAACACTAGGTGTTTTAGTGCAAAACTAAGAACAAAAACCCCTTTAGGACACTATTACACACACAACTATATAGAAAGAGGGAGATATAGAGATATATGGATATATCAACTATATCTCCAAGTTCTTCAACCCTTGAAATGGAAGGAGAGGCTCTCCTCTTATAGAAGAACAAAAATCAAGCTTCCAAGGGAAGCTAACTAAAGGGTGAAATCCCTCCATATACGTGTATGGAGGGCAGGATCTGTGCATACCAGCTGGCACAGCTGGCATGCATAATGCCTGAAAAAGGAAAAAAAGAGGTCTCGGCCAGAAAATATGGCCGACCGACCAAACTAAAGGCCGGCTGACCATCAACGATGCCGACCGGCCATCACCAATGGCCGGTGGCAAGATAACACGACCGATGGCATCATGCCTTGGCCGGTGGGTTTCGGGGATGGCTAACAAGCCATTCTCTACCCTTAGAAGCAAAAACCAACAAGTTCTTGGTCCATAACCAAGCACAAAATAGTTAAGTTGAGAGATCCTAAGGTAAGGCACGTGGCCGAGTCCTTCGGGAACTCAAAACGAACACAAATATGGATGATCATCGAATGTTCAAACGATGACGTCCAAGTCTTAAGGACGGTCAAACATGGGGTGTCTACATATGGTTGTTTCATTTGATAGTGTTGATTCTCCTTTCTCTCAGCCAAGTCTTTATAGAAGCTTGGTGGGAACCCTTCAATATTTGACCCTTACTCGATCGGATCTTAGTTTTTCTGTTAATCATCTCTGCCAATTTCTGCAAAATCCTCTGTAAAGTCATTTTACAGCTCTCAAGAGACTTCTCAGATATGCCAAAGGCACCTTGAGTCATGGTCTTCACTTTACTAGTGGCCCTTTTGTTCTTAATGCATTCTCCGATTCAGATTGGGCAGGAAATGTTGTTGATAGAAGATCTACTACAGGTTATTGTGTGTTTTTAGGTCATAACCGTGTATCTTGGTGTGCTAAGAAGCAACCCACAATCTCTAGATCATCTTCAGAAGCCGAATACAGAGCTTTAGCTCAGGTTTCTGCTGAATTGAGCTGGATTGGTATGTTTCTTGCTGAGCTCCATGAATCTGTTTCTGTGCCTACTCTCTGGTGTGATAACATGTCTGCTATAGCATTGGCACACAATCCAGTTTTTCATGCTAGGACCAAACACATTGAGGTAGACTATCACTATGTCAGAGAAAGAGTGGCTGCCAAGAAGCTTGTTATTTGTCATATTGCTTCTACTGATCAGATTGCAGACATTTTCACCAAACCTCTTTCCATCTCTCGATTTCAATATCTTCAAGGCAAACTTCAGGTCCTTCCCTGTCCCCAAAGTTTACGGGGGAATGATAAGATATCTGCACATGAGTCAGAGCCAGCCATGCCTAGCTACAGAGCAGCAGCAGCAGCTGCAGCTTAATCACACAGCAGCAGCAGATACAGAGCAGCTGTAGTTCCAGCTGCAGCTGCAGCTCAATCACACAGCAGCAGTAGATACAGAGCAGCAACAGCTCCAGGTGCATCTGCAGCTCAATCACATAGCAGCAGCATAGCAGCAACAGTTCAGTCAAAGCTACATCCTATAGCAGCTCCAGCTTTAGCTTCAGAGTTCAATAAAGCCTGCAGTTATTAATCTGTTAGAACTATAGTTAGCTTATTGTAAGCTTGGTTAGGTTAGGCAGTTAAGATTAGGCAGTTAGATTAGTGATCTTTTGTATATCTTATGTCTATATAAGGCATAAAGATCTTTTGTATAATTCATTGAATGAAATGAATCTGAAATTCTTTAGTTATAACCCTGACTACATTTGCATTGTGCTAGTAGATTGTATATATTGCAGTGTCATTCCATGTATATACTTTCTTTTTTTTTTCCCTTTTTTTGTCACCATGTATATCTATTCAAGTGTTGCTTATTAGAATATGCTACTATGCTCACATGAGGTGGTGTTTTTGCCCATAGGGAGCTGGCAGCAAAAGTGGAAACATGTGATGCAAAAAGCGTGCACTACAATGGCAGGCACTGAAATGGACAAGAACAAGAAGAGGTTCCATATTTTTGCCGCTTTTGTCCACGTTAATGTTGAAGAAAGATCCATCTACAAGCAGAAATTCCAAAAGTGGTTTGAGGAAATGGAAAGCGACGATGGAAAAATAAAGGCAAATGCAGAAGCTTGGTTCCGTAAACTTAAAAAAATGCTCCAAGTTCACCTCTACAGAATTAAACCAAGCAAGACTATGTTTGGATGAAGGATTTGAAATTAACAAAAAATAGTGTCGTGTTGTAGTATCTGAAGTTTTTTTTTTTTTTTTTTTTTTTTTTTGTTTTAATTTTTGAATGGGAATTGTAGTATCTAGAGGTTGAATGCTTGTTGTGTTGTGTGTTTAAGAATCTTAGGTCATGTTTGATTCGCAAGACTAATAGTGAAGTATTAATAATCCTATAAAATTAGTGTAGTATTCACTATCCAATTGGATTAATATCCATTGGATTAATAATCTCACCCCTACCCCATTACTAATAATCCTACAAATTGTTGGATTAATTATCCATTGGATTAATAATCCTAAACCAAAATATTAAAACAAACATAGGATAATTGGGCCCACGGATTAATAATCCCAATCCCATGCTCTAATCTACCCAATCAAACATGCCCTTAATGTATTAATAGTGTGGTTTAATATATAATGAGTGTGATTTGAAACTTCCAAGTGTGAAGTGGTGATAGTGTTGTTTTGATTTAGATACTCTTTATTATATGTGGTTGGAATGAAGATCTTTATTTCAAAATGTTTCAGATTATAACACATCATTCAAAATCCAAAATCAAAGTCTGTGATTTTCATGCAAATTTGGAATTTTAAAAGATATATGTCAATGCAATTCTTCCACAAACAAACACTGAATTATGAAATAAACATCTCCATCCATCTATGTAACGGAGAGGCATGAGCATTACAATATTAACATTATAATAATGAACATGTCCAATGAAAAAGCAAGAGAAAGGGGACAGACTCAAAGAAACTAATGTTTACACATAAAACAGATCCAATACAAAATTGGAATTCATGCTTACTTGGTCTATCATCTGAGAAATAGCTGGTGTTGATGGGATTGTTGCCGTTGTCCACATGGATGAGTTCAGTGAGGATGGTATTGAAAGATTTGGGGGTTTTAAATTTGAGGATTTGAAAAGAAAAAGAATAAAAAATATAAGTAAAATTTTACCTAATTTTATACATCTTTTCATTTCATTTTACAAATTTCTTTCCAAATCTTTCGATCAAACCCAACATTTTTGTCAAAATGATAGTCAGGATTTTTATGGTTTTGAACATTTGAGATGTGTGTGTGTGGGTGTGTGTGTGTGAGAGAGAGAGAGAGAGAGAGTAAATGTGAGAGAGAAAGAGAGAAAACCAGATCAGAGGGAAGATGAGAGTCGATGCGTTGATATGAAAGCTGTGAATGGCAGCAGATCAGGATTGTCAACAATAAATTATTGATAAGGGTGGGTCTGATATTGTGTATTTTTTTTTCAATGATTTTTATTTTTATTTTTATTTTAATGAGTTTTTGAGCTCGTTTGGAAAGTATGATTTTGAACTTTTTTTGGTTAAGGTAGTCAAAAAAAAAAAAAAAATAGATTTTTTAATTCAATAAAGTAAAATATCATATCTAACTCATAATTATTACATTCTTTTTCTCACAAAAAAAATTTAAAAAGTCAAAAGTTCTTCTTAAACAAGACTTTTTAACCCTAAGCTAAAATAATCAAAAAAAACTAAAAACTCAAAAACCAACCCACTTCCCAAACGAACCTGTAATTGTTTAAAAAAAATTGGTTATATACTACTAGACGGAATAAATTTTTAGGGAAAAGAATACGCTAAAATAAATAAATTGCCTTTTTTTTTTGGGTAAACTCTTTTTAGATTTTTTTTTTATTTATTTTTTAGATCATTGAGGACTTAAAAATTTTTTAAAATTAAAAAAGAAAAAGTACTAAAAGCATAAAATTCATTTTTTTAACTTTTTAGATAAAGTAAAAAAATTTAACTAAAATATTAAAAAAATCACTAAAAACAAACGAAAGTCGAACAAAAATACATACAGATTATTGTTCGAATTTTCATTTATTGTTAGTAATTTTTTTAATATTTTAGCCAATTATTTGATCGATACTTAATTGTTACATATTTAACCCATTACTATACATTTTATTAGTCTACTTATTTATAATATTTTATAATTTTGTGTGATTTTATGTGTTGAAATATATTTTAGTGTTATACATAAATTAATGTAAATAATATATTTTAAATAAAATAAAATTTTAATATATATATATATAATAGTCACCTTTCGATAGGTATCCGTTATCATCATCATATCCAACATCATCCTCATCCTCATCCTCATCCTTAACACCATACTATACCATCCATCATCACAAAACATAATTATCACCATCAGCGCCTTATGCATTTATTATATATTTTATTTGGAATGGGCTTTTTTCAATCCGTGATTGGATCAAAAGGTGCTGTAAGAGTTCATCACGGATCCCGTTTCGATAGTTCGAATCCTTCAATGTGTAGAATTCGTCAAGTATTATATACATAAAAAAATCATATTGATTATATATTAATAGCAATCTTATCAGATCAGATTTCTGTCAACCGTTTATTTTTTCACCGTCCATTTTTTAATACAAAATTGATTTCATTACGTAGTTATTAATATCAGATCAACGTGATTTTTTACAGGTATATAATAATAGACGAGTTTTGCACATTGAAAGATTAAGATTATCAAAACGGGACTTATGATAAACCCCCACGGGCCCAACAACACTCTTTAGTCCAATCACGAACTATAGGGAAGCCAACCCCATTTTGTTTACTTATTTTATTAATTTTTCCAGGTCTATAAATTGAGGAGCTCATAAGAGGGGAAGCTACACACGGAGGGAGAAGAGGACAGCAAGAGAACCGGAAAAAAAAAATCAGTTTAGAGTATTTTTTTTTGCAGAGTAATAGTTTCACAATTGTATAGAACTAATTTTCTAATTTTAGGATTAAGATGAAACTCTAATTAATTGATTGGGGTAGTTTTTATTTAGTTTTGTAGAATTTTAATTGATTTAGGTACTGTTATATAACTTAAATTTTTGTGCAAATATTGTTTTATCAAATTATGTGTTCATTGGTCATGAATACATGTTATACAAATGATTTTCATGCCTGTATAATAATATTGTTAGACGAGTCATATCTATTAAGACGGGTCGTGCATTGACCTTAGTTTAGTGGTGACAATCCGTACTAAGCGAAAATGATTCATGACTTTTTAATTTTAAAACACAAATCTTTTAAGTAATGTGTTCTGACCAAGACACATTGTAGTATCCATTACAATGATTTTCTACAATCTAAATACGAACAACCCCCAATTACAAGATTAGTAGTGGATTCTAAACCTTAAGGTTTTCCCTTTATTATTTTCCATCCTCCAGCCAAAAATCTTTAAATTAAAGTCAACTTTCATAATCTCTATGGTTCGACATCCGTTCTCAACCGCAATATTTCAAAGTAGTAATTATTACTTGGTTTTAAACAATATATATTGTTGTGCAAACGATGATATCAAATTTTGGCGCCGTTGTTGGAGATTACTGGTAAGTTGTTTAATTTAGAAATTTCAATTAGTTTTTCTTATATCTAACTTTTCTTTCTGTATAGTTTTTAATTGTGTAGGTGAATAAAATAAATAAATAAATAAAATTTGAGTTTGGTTTCATTTGCTGAAAAAAAAAAAAAAATCTTATTGTTTGGAAGGTAGAATTTCACATGACCAAACAAATCTAATTTCAAAAGAAATCGATGAATGGATTAAAACGAGGCAGAGTAAAACCCATGAATTTGGCTTTGAGACGTTCGTTTTTGATTTATTGTTAAGCTATAAGGTTATGGAGATCGTGGGAAATTGGATTAGGGATAAAGGAATGTGCCATTGTTGTCAAATCACTTGCAGCATTCCTGTTTACTGTAGACACTATTAAGGGTTGCTTGTTAAAAAAAATGGTATGTATAATTTTTCTTTTTCTTTTTTTGAATTGTATATTTATGT
>JAPPVO010004775.1:0-26784 GCA_030407325.1 Camellia japonica
ACGGACATTTGGTCTTCTCAAATATTTCCCCTTTTTAATTTAATTTAATTTAATTTATTACATTTTTATATCTTCAATTAGATGACAAGATATTATTCTCGGTGATCCATTTCTGATAAATTATTAGGAATCAGTCACGTGTATTCATATAGGTACGTTGTAATACAAAAAGACATAAAAAAATGATGACATGTTGTAATGTTATATACATACTAATTTGTCACTAATTTTTTTTTACCCCTAAAGATAAACGTAGCAAAATCTACATTAATAAACAAATGTAGAACATTGCCATTATATTTAATGATAAAAAAAAATAGATAATGATTCTCTGCTTTTGTTTCTTACAGTGAGTGATCTTAATCTAATGACTCAAATTTAAGATTAAAATAACACTAATATTAAGCACCTTACAATAGTGCAATTTTACTTCAACTTTAAACATAAACAGTTGGATAATAAGTGTAAGACCATTTTAGGGAGATCTATTGCAAAGAATCTAAATCCCAAAAGAAAAAAAAGAAAGAAATCTATTGATGTATAACCTTTTCTATATTTTTATTTATTTATTGATAGGCAAAAGTAAGTGATTAGTAGTTAAGTTAGTACCTTGGTAGAGTTGACACTCACACCCATGCACATTGTAAGAAAATCTTACCTTTCCATTCTAGTGGAACCCAAGGTCTCTCTCTTAAGAGAGACTTGGTGCCAAAGGGCTGGCTAGCTAACTAGGTTAGAGCCCTTTGATTTTCTATATTTTTATTTTGTCATCAGAGATAAAATGGATAACCACACGTGTGTGCATATTCCCAAATAAATTTGAACAAGTAGGACATAGTCTAGGTCTACCTCAAGTTAATTACCAAACACATTCCTGCGCATAATTCAGAGAAATCAAACTCATTGCGACTAAGCCAAACAAATTATTGTTCTATTTTTTACTCAAACTATTTATCCAATTGTTGAATGGGTTGAATCATCCAAGCAGCCTCCTTATTGAATATATGAGATGGTCATTTTGACAAGAATCTATTAACCAAACAGTCATGCATTGAGACTAGACTTACCAAACAGTCAATGCAACCAAACACAGTGTACCATGGTACCTCTCAAGCACACTATATAAAGCATGTAGCACAAGCACATTGAGTATAACTTTCATATAAACAAACTGATATACAAATTGGTTTAGAGAGAAAAATAGAAACAAGATGGACACCAATAGCAACATTGCTAAAAAATGGAGGGTTCTAAGTGGTGAAGAAAACTGGAAGGGCCTATGGGACCCTCTAGACATTGATCTCCGGCGGTACATCATTCACTATGGAGAAATGACTCAAGTAACTTACGACAACTTCATCTCTGATAAGTTGTCAAAATATGCAGGAAGCAGCCGGTATGTAAAGACGGACCTCTTTGCTAAACTGGGTCTAGATCCATTTTTTTTTTATCGGAAAATAAATCTTTATTGATGAAAAACATAGACGGCTGTAGACGTGCCCGAACGTCCCGAGCTCCGTGCGCGAATATTGGCGCAAAATCCGGTTTGTTCATTGGACTACTACAGTTCGGACTCAATGTCACGGTTCTGAATCTAATCTTGCAAAGTGCAATACAAGATTGATAAATCACCAAAGAGTCCAAATCCGGCAAATCGTTTTGGAAAACTGATTTTAATAAAGAAGTGCCAAACATGGACTGCTTTGCCAGATACAAAGTCGCTACCTAAATATTTTATTTTTGGGAAATTTAGGAAACCCTGACTCGTGCCTAAGGCCACGTGTCCGTTATCACCAAAGTTGCCTCGGCTCGGGAACTTGGGTACGTGTAGACGTCCTCGAACGTCCCGGGAGGATGAATCCCGTTCTGTTCATTTGGGCTTACTACAGTTCAGACTCAAATTGTCACGGTTCTTAATCTGAACCAAAGAGTCCAAATCCGGCAAATCGTTTTGAGAAAACAGATTTTTAGAAAAGGAGTGCCAAACATGGACTGCTTTGCCAGATACAGAATCGCCACCTAAATATTTTATTTTTGGAGAATTTAGGAAACCCTGACTCGGTGCCCAAGGCCACGTGTCCGTCATCACCAAAGTTGCCTCGGCTCGGGAACTTGGGTACGATTGGGGAAGGTCAGCTATGAGCACCCCCTCTCGCCCGATCAAAGATCGGCCTCTACTAACCGTGATATCTTGTTTTTGAAAACATTATATGCTCTTATTCCGGTTATTAGCCTAGAATTACTATGTTATGCGCGCAGCAAACAAGTATAGACCAAGTCGCCCAAATTGGAACAAAACATTTCATGTTTGTTTTGAAAATGGTTCGCTACTCGCAAGTAGGCTCAAATGCAGGTTTTGCCACCCTCGAGTGGGCTTTAGAAAAGATGGTTTTGCCACTGTCGAGTGGGCTTAAAACTCACAGTTTTACTGCATTATTCCAATTCAGGTAATTCAACCTCCATCCACAAGCATTCAAGTAGTTATATCACATAAGCAACTAGCCTCATGGTAATCATGCTGTCATGTTAACATTCGCACGCATGCAGTATGCTAAAGCATAAAAGCTTACCTAGTACTCCAAGCCAAAACAGAAACTAGTTAGTAATCATATGCATGATTCTAGTTCATGTTAAGATGGCTAATGCGACACATGCAGGATGCAGCTAGAATAGGCTCGGCTACCCTAAAGGTGGCATGTGAAATGCTGCAACTAACAAGTACTCAATTTGGAATTGAAATACAAGTGCAGTTAGCATGATGTGCCGAGCCCGATGCATGTAAGACAAATGTATGGATGCACGCATGCATAGCATAAGGTATGCTAATTTAAATGTGCCCTAGTCTAACCATCATAAGCGGGTAAATAAAATGAAAGAAAGACGTGAGATTGGAAGACATGCACACACTCACACACACTTATTACAAATACGCCCTCACTCGGAGGGTCCGAAAGAATAATACAGTCCGAATAACAAATCAACTATCCTAACTAATTAATTATTACAGACCCTTAATTAATTAACAAATTAATTACAAAATAAAATGTGAAGCTTAAAGAGACTGCCATAGCTCTGCCTCGGAGTGCGCAAATGATGCATGTTTGACTCGTCTTGCCCAGAAACTCGCTGCCATAGCACTATTGCCTCTGTTTACATTGCCCTGCTTCTCTGAAGATTACACAAATTTCAGGGTTGCTTCTCTGAATACTGTGGAGCACCACCGGCTGAGGGAATTGGCCACCGGCCATGGAGAATGGTCACCGGCCACAAATGAATCCATCGGCCACTTATGGATGGCCGGTCGGCACTGTAGATGGCCGGCCGGCCAAATCTTCCTGCAGGATCCTACAGTTGACAGCAGCAGAGGGCAAGCAGTGTATGGCATGAAATTTTCAAGCAAATGTATGAATGGACACACTCCCTATCATGCAATGAACTCCAGGGAGTATGGCCCTCGACCCTCGGGCCATCAATCACGCATTTCAATGCATGATGACCCAAAAGCCAAGTGTGCAACTTCGATATCAAATAAAATGCAAGCACAAAACACATCAAAGGGCCCAACCCCTATCATGATTGATCAAGAGGCAAGGGATGCATGCTCAATGAAATGCAACCTAGGCATGGAGGCTAAGTATGCAACATGAATATGCAAATGAGCAATGTATACTAGGCACACAACCTAAACATGTAAGCAAACATGGCATGCAACAACATGCGATGATGGACTTAAACTAACATGGATAGCTCGCAAGCATGCCAAAATCAGTGGCCATATGATGAAAATGAGACAATCGAAATGCGTGCACACATTCGTGAATGCAATGGACCGAACCTAAGGCATCAAATGCCACTCTACCAAAGCATGGCAAGGGATGCAAGATGGCATACAAACATGTAATTTCCAGCACTGAAAAAAGTATGCACAATGGTCCCGAATCATGGAAATATGGCACCCAATGCATGAAATAAGCCCCGAAACTCAAAACTAGTCCAATGCGTTGAACTATAACTATGCAAAGCAAGCATTATTTGACTATGAAGCACAAAGACAGAGCCAAGGCAGTCCCAAAACATGCACATTACTAGTTTAAAGCATGGCCAAAAAATGCTAACATGATGGACTAAAATAGCATGCAACATTGGCTAGTAAGCATGGGTTGTATTACAACTATATCATGTGCATGAGATCTCATCAAACCAGCCAAAAACAGTGAACAAAACATGTCAAAATATGCCCAAATAACCACTGAAATACAGCCAATGCATGCAAAAATGATGGGCTCCTTTGGAAGGGCGTACAAGGGGTTACTCTAAGCATACATGATGGACAAACAAAAGGGCAAAACCACCTCTGGAAATGGATTATGATAGCCCTAAAACCCACCAAATAGGCCCTGAAATCAGTCTAGGAAATATGCAAAGAAAGGCCCCTTTGAGAGGCCTTAAATGAGATTGCTCTACACATGCATCATAGACATAAAATATGGCAAAATGGGCTCTTGACAGAGCTTAGGAAGACCTTAAAACCCTCAGAATGAGGCCTGAAACATGACTTCAATGCATACAAAATAGAGCCCCTTTGGAAGGCCAATCATGTTAGTAAAGAGAATGAGGGGTAAGAGGGTCACCCCTCTATGATTTCAAAGCTCAAAACCACATCAGTGGCTAAGAGGCCAAAACAAGGCCAATGCAAATGCTCAAATGCATGGCTCAAATCATGTGGAAATGTAGCATGCAAGGAAGAAGATGACTCTAAACAGAAAAGTGACCTCAAACAAACTTAAAGAGGAGGTCAAAACAAGACTTTTTCCAATTTATAAAAAATCTCTAAAATGTTCACAAGTGGGGCTAAAATATGATGCAAAAATAGCCCTAAAAGAGAGATAGAGGATAAGGGAAGGTAGATGACCTGAAACAGCAAAGTGTCCTCAAACAAAGTTGAAGAGGGACTCAAAATAAGACACTTTACAGTTTAGGTCGAAGCCCAGAAATGCAAGAAACTAAGGCTAAAGTATAGAGCAAGATAAGACCACAAAGAGGGAGATAGTGACTTACCCGTGTAGAGCCGACCTCTAGCAGCTTCTGGACCAAGAATGTGGGCTCTCAACCTCTACAAATGACCTCCAAGGTGCTGGAATGGATGAGGGAGGAGGTAGGCTATGAGGTGTAGTGTAAATGGCCAAGAATAAGACCCTTTTGGACCTTTTAACACACCCAAATGTAGAGAGAGAGATGGAGATATAGAGAGAGAGAGGGTGATATATATCAGATGTATATGTATAGGTCTGGTTTTTTGCTCAACCAAGACAAAGGAGGGGTGAGGTCTCTTATATAGGTAATGGAAATGGTGTAAAGCTTCTCAAAGAAGCTATACAAAAGGGTCAAAGGGACCAAGCTTCTAAGAGAAGCTATCCCAAAGGTGCAAGCTTCTTGAGGAAGCCAAGACAAGGGATCAAAGCTTCCTCAAGAAGCTTTGAGCAAAGGGTGCAAAAAGAGGGGTCAAAGGTGCAAAACAGCCACACACGTGCACGGGGAGCAGGGTCTGTGCGCTCCAGCTGGCACAGCTGGCATGCATTCAATCTGTAGAATACTCCGGAAGGTCGTCAGCCAGCAAAATTGGTCAGCCGGCCACTTTAACTGGTCGGTCGGCCATCTATTTGGTCGGTCGGCCATCTGTTTTGGCCGGTCGGCAGGAAAAATCTACTCTGCAGGCCCAACTTCAAACAGGCATAACTTCTTCATATGAACTCCTTTTCAGGTCATTCTTGTGTCAAAATTGAAGCCCCAGAAGTAAGATTTCCAATGGAACCAGCCTTGCATCAAAATTCCAACTATGCAAAAAGTTATGCTTGTTTTGGTGAAGGCTGCTCAGTTTCGGTCCAACCGGGATGATGCCCAACTTCAACCAATCATATCTCCGCCCTCTGGACTCGGATTTAAGAGATTCTTGAATGAAAAATGAAGCCCCGGAAGTCTTCTTTCCAACGATGGTAGCCTCATGCTTAAATCTAAGTGTATAGACAGATAAGCTTGATTTAGCGAGGACTGCTCGTCCCTCTCTTAGCGATTCTTGCCTATCTTCTTCTCCAACTTGGTTTCTTCTCTCCTTTCCCCTTTTCATCAACTTCAAACCCCTAAGCAAGGTGTTTTGAAAGATTTTTCAAAGATTTCATCTCTCTTTCATTCATTTCCACTTTGTCCTTGCTCGGTTTACCAAAAAGCGCAACGTTTGACAAAATGCGAGCCTCGGAACATCGCAGAAACTTTATTTCAAAAATGTTTTGAAAGAGAGGGTTCTAAGGCCTAAAAACCATCCAAAATAACTTCGGTCCAAAATGGGGTGTGAAGTTGAGATTTGTCTCTCTCCTTGCCGAAGAAATTGAACCTTTGCCTGCACACCTTTCTCCACCAAGTAAACCATCAGTAACGCCCAAGTCTTGAGGGCGGTCAAAAATGGGGTGTCTACAGTACGAGAGGGGAAGGTCATGCAATGAGCACCCCCGCTCGCCCGATCAAAGATCGGCCGTTACTAACATGATATCTTGTTTTTGAAAACACATGCGTTCTTATTCCGGTTATTAGCCTAGAATTACTATGTGATACGCACAACACACAAGTATAGACTAGATCGTCTAAGTTGGAACAAAACATCTCATGTTTGTTTGAAAATGGTTTGAAGGAGCTACTGGCAAGTAGGCTAAGACGCGGATTTGCCACCCTCAGGTGGGCTTAGAAAACATGATTTTGCCACTCTCAAGTGGGCTTAAAACTCGCATTTCGATGAATTGTTCCAATTCAAGTAATCCAACCTTCACCCACAAACATTCAGGCAGTTATATCACTTAAGCAATTAGCCTTATGGCAAGCATGCTGTCATGGCAACACTCACACTCATGCAAGATGCTAAAGCATAAACACTTACAGTGTACTCTGAGCCAAAACAAGAGCTAGTTAGTAATCAATGCATGATCCTAGCTATGTTAAGATGGCTAATGCAACACACGCAAAATGCAACTAGAAATAGGCTCGGCTATTCTAAAATGGCATATGAGATGCAACCTGATAATCATGTATTCAACTTGGAATTGAAATACAATGCAGTTAGTATGATGCGCCGAGCCCGGTGCATGCAAGATAGATGAATGAATGCAAACATGCAAACATAAGAATGCTAATTAAAACATGCCCTAAAACTAACCATCGTAAGCGGTTAAGTAAAAGGGAGAAATGTGTGAGGTTGGAAGACATTCACACACTCACGCACACTTATTACAAAATTCGCCCTCTTGACGGCGGGTCCGAATAAATAATACAAATCAACTAATTAACTAACTGACAAGCTAATTAATTATTACAGAATTCTTAACTAATTTAAGCAAATTAATTAAGCTACAAAACAGACTAAGTATGAAACTAAAGAGACTGCCACAGCTCTACCTCGGAATGATTGAATGATGCATGCTCGATCGCCTCGCTCGGAAACCCGTTACCATACCTCATGTTGCCTCTGTCTGCACTGTTCATAACTGTGAAAATATCTATGATGCTTCTGAACCACTTCATGGCCATGCTGAGAGGCCATCGGCCAGAGAATAATGGCCATCGGCCAATTTTGATGATATCGACCAAAAATTTCTAGCCGATCGGCAATTTCTAGCCGATCGGCACTGAAGAGAGCCGATCGGCCATCTTTTCCTGCAGATTACTCCTTTTGCTGTAGTAGAGGACAAACAAGGGCATGGCAACACATTTGCAAGAAAATGTTGTGCACCTACACCCCTTATCATGTTTGAGACTCAAAGGAGTGTAGGGTTCGACCCTCGAGCCATCAATCACGCATTTCGATGCATGATGGCCAAAGAGGCCGAATGGCACAAATCAATATGGAATGAATGCACAAAAACACATGAATGCCTCACACTCCATCATGTTGGATCAAGAGTGTCGGCGACCGAGGATTGAGGCACGTTTCGTCACTTCAAGTACGAAACGTCTCTCGGTCCTCGTGTTTGGTTTGACAATCCAAACCAAACACAATGCAATGCATGCAACATGGAAAAGCTATGCAATGCGACATAAGCATGCCAAATGCAATATGACTCAAACATGCACACAAGGCTAAGGTAACAAGCATGCCAAATGCAATGCAACCTAAACAAACATGTGACAAAATGCAAACTAGCGAGCATGCAAAATGCAACATGTCAAGCATGCAACAACATACAACCTAGCAAGCATGCAACAACATGCAAAGATGGACTTAAACCAAAATGGGGAGACCTTAGCCATGCCCAAATCAGTGGCCAAAATGCGATGAAAATGAAGACAAAAGCGCATAAAAACATGCACACACTTCGGTTCACAAACAAGGCATGAAGATATAAACTCTTAAGAGCACCTAAAGAGTGAAAAGTGTGGACATGTGACAAGCATCATAAGCTCTGAAATCATGCATGGAATGGTGCCAAACCATCCAAACTATACAAGTATGGCATACAAGAGGCTCAAACTTGAAGCTAGCAAAAGGGACTTGCACTAAGGCTATGCAAAACATGAAGCAAATGGCAAGTACGACCCAAAACAGTCCTAGATCATGCCAAAATGAGTCTAAAACAAACACGGAGCAAAGCCAAAACAAGCCAACATGAAAGGCCAAAAGCATGAAGCATGCAAGGCTACAAAGGGGTGTTGCACTACACCTATCAAGACCAAACATGGCATGACTTAACCAATGAAAAACAGAGTTATGGCATGTCAAAACAAACCCAAAAACCCACTGAGATGGCATCTCAAAAGCCTAAGTATGGAGGCATGCACAATGATCCATTCATGAGGCATAAAACACTAACTCTTTAAAACATTAAAGGAGTGACAAGTGCAAGTGTATTACCACTCTATATGGACTGAAATCACATAGGAAATGATGCCAAATCATGAAAATGGTCGAAGCTATGCATGCTAATGACTTAGACACTCAAAGCCAACAAGCTACATTGAACCAAGGTAATACAAAACAATGCATGCATGACTAAAACAACACCAAACAGAGCTTAAACATGGTAAAACATGACTAAAATTTCCTTTGAGTTGAGCCAAAATATACAAGCATGATGGTCCAAATGCATGATGCGTGTTAAGGTAAATGAGAGGATTGCAAGACAAGTGCATGGTGCATGTAAGAGGCTATCAAACCAACTTAAAAAAGAGGTATAGCATGGCAAAATAATACCAAATACTTGCTGAAATGGAGCCAAAACAAGCTAAGCAAACATGTTACCATTATGAGCCAACAATGCAAACATAAGAGACACAAGGAGAGAAGGGTGTTCCTCTCCTATTCAAGACTCCAAAACCACCTTTCTACCACTAAAAATCGTCTGGATTTCAGTGGTAGAAAGGTCAAAACAAGAAGGTTCCAAAGCTCAAAAGAGAAGGTACAAAACAAGGCCAAACAAGGCCTAAGAGGTGGTAGACTACCCCCAACCAAAAAGTGACCTTACACAAACTTCACAAGCATGCAAAATGAGAACTTTTTGTAGTTTATAGTTAAGCTTAAAACAATATGAAAATATGTCTAAAAGCTTAAGCAAGAATGGGGATTAAAAGGTAGTTTACTCACCCTTGAAGAACACCTTTAAGAACACAACTCCAGCAACTTTCTCTGACCAAAACCACTCCAAGAACTAAAACCAACTCCTAAGGACCTCAGCAACCAAAGGATGGTGTTCTACTAGGTGTTCTAGTGCAAAAGTGTGAAGAAAATACACTTCAAGGTACAAACACACACACAAATATAGAGAGAGAGAGATATAGATATATATATATATATATATATATAACTTGTATATGCAATTTCCAGAACCTTTGGAGAGGGAGGGGAGGCTCCCTTCTTATAGAATTTCAATTCTCAAGCTTGTTGAACAAGCTTGAGTCTTGAAGCAAATCCCTCCATACACGTGCATGGAGGATGGGAATTGTGTCCACCAACTATCACAGTTGGCAGAAAATATCTGCAAAAAGCAGATGGAAAGGTCTCGACTCAAAAATATAGCCGATCGACCAAACAAAGTGCCGATCGACCAAAAAAAGTGCCGATCGGCCACCACTTTTGGCCGATGGCAAGAAAACATGGCCAATGGCACAATGCCTTAGCCGATGGGTTGAGTGGATGGCCAACAAGCCACCCTCTTCCCTCAGAAGCAAAACCACAAGTCCTTGGTCCACAACCAAGCACCAAACAGACAAGTTGAGAGATCCTAAGGCAAGGCGTGCAGCCGAGACCTTCGGGAACTCAAAACGAACACGAGCATGGATAATCATCGAGTGTTCAAACGATGACGTCCAAGGCTTAAGGACAGTCAAAAATGGGGTGTCTACAACGGTATGATAAGATACATCAATAAAGAAGAGCTTGGAGCTAAGACAAAGCTCCAAGTGCCAGTTGGTGAGGAACCAACAAAAGGAAAGCAAAGAATGTTGCCACAACAACCAGCAGAGAAAAAGAAAACAAAAAAACCAGATAGAAGTAGCTGAGGTAACTCCAAACAGCATAACAGAAGCAGAACAACACATAGCAACCAGCACAACAGCAACCAATCCAGCATAGCAGAGCAGCACTAAAAGGAGCTGCCTAGTAGCAGACCAACTCAGTTACAGACCAGCAAAAGAGCTACCTAGCAGCATACCACCAAAACCCAGTTGCAGTCCTCACTAGACAATTGCATTCCACCAAAAATACCCATCAGTTGCATTCCACCATGAAACATCCCACAGAAACCAGAATCTGATATGCACTCAGCATAACAATCAATCAGCAGAACAACTCTGAGAACACATAGAGTTATCAACCACCTAAAACATTGACATTCAACCCATACAGCCAGCAAACAAGCAGAACAGCACACAACAACCAGCATAACAGCAACCAATCCAGCATAGCAGCGCAGCACCAGAAGGAGCTTCCTAGCAGCAGACCAACTTAGTTGCAGACTAGCAAAAGAGCTACCTAGCAGCATACTACCAAAAACCAGTTGCAGTCTTCGCTAGACAGTTGCATTCCACCAAAAATACCCATCAGTTGCATTCCACCATGAAACATCCCACAGAAACCAGAATCTGATATGCACTCAACATAACACTCAATCAGCAGAATAACTCTGAGAACACACCTACAACACAAACAGAGCTCTGCTTCAATGCATTGATAAACAAACCCACCAGCATAATAGTCCAGATCATTTAAGCCTCCATTGGAGCATCCAGTAACATACATTGAAGCAGCTGAATCAGACACCCTGAAGCAAATAACCTAAAACAGAATTACAGAGGGCCTGACTAGACAACCTAATCTAATTGAAATTGGAAACAATATCATCAACTGAATAATCAACCTCCGAACTCCATTTTACCCACAGAGCAATCTATACCTTTACTTTATCACAAAAATCATCAAAAATTGGTTATGCCCCTTTGAACCTACATTCATTTCGTAATCTCCATACAGACCATAACATAACAGATGGAACCATCTCCCATAATCTAGAAACCCAATGTTTACTCTTACTAGCAGACCAGCACTGTAAAAGGCCCTGAACAGATCCAGGAATTGCCTAAACCTGATCACTCCATCTTACCATTTGAGACCAACATTTCCACACCAATGGACAAAACAGGAGCACATGATTCAAGGATTCCACTTAGCTTGGCAAAACACACACATATTATCTGTTGATACAGGTAGCACCCCAATCCTCTGAAGGAAGATTGCAGTCTTAACTTTGTCTCTCCAAGCCAACCAGCAAAAGAACTGCACTTTTGGCGGGGCTAAACCAACCCATACCCCTTTGGGCACAACCTGACCAGTCCCCATTGTAGCATCCCACCATCTTCTCACAGAAGAGACTGAAAATAGACCTGAGCTATTTGCTAACCAAGAACAAGAATCAACACAATCAGACCTCACCAATGTAGATGTTTCCAATAGATCCATCAATCTCTGCAGTTCCTCAGCTTCCCATACAAATAACTGTCTTCTAAATTTAAGCTGCCACAGCCCCAGATTACTCTTCCTAGCACTGATTTGTTGAAGGGTCTTCTCTCTCTCAGTGGATAGACTATAGAGTCTGGGGAATTGAACCTACAGATCTCTATTGTTAAGCCATTTATCCTTCCAGAACAAGATTCTCCCTCCATTTCCAACCTTAATTCTGAAATGATCACCATAGAACTCACCCAATTGCTGATTTACTGAGAGAAGTTTCACAATGTCCAACCAAACTATGGACATCTCACCTAAGAGACTCAGAGCTGGAAGCCAACCTCCTTCATTCCTACCATACCTCGAACAAACCACAGCTTTCCACAAAGCTATATCTTCATTACCATACCCCCACCACCACTTTAATAACAAACATTCATTCACCTCTCCTAAATCTCTCACACCCAAACCTCCTTGACTTTTACTCTTTGTGATCTCCTTCCATTTGACCAAGTGTACTTTTCTTTTATTAACATTCCCTCCCCACAGAAAAGATGACTGCAACTTGACTAAGACTATAACAACACCCTTAGGCATTCTAAAGAGAGAAAGAAAATAGATTAGCAAATTAGCAAGGATTGCCTTGATCAAAGTCAACCTCCCAGCATAAGATAGTAACTTCCTCTTCCAAGAGGACAACTTTTTCTTCACCTTCTGCACAACTGGGTTCCAAGTACTCTGTTTCCAAGGATTGGCCCCTATTTGTACACAACATCGTCAACCCAAGTCCCCGATGCATTCATCTTGAAGTCTCTATCAAGGGAGGCATGGAGCAAAGAATCAAATTGGATGGGATATGTCGCTGTGGCGACAGACGAAGGGATGGCTAAGCTGGGGAGGAGAGACATTGTGGTTGCCTGGAGAGGAACACATCAAGCCTTGGAATGGGTTAATGATTTGCAAATTCTTCTTGTTTCACCTTCAAAGATACTTGGAGAGCAAGATGATGATACTAAGGTGCATCAGGGATTTTACTCTATCTACACTTCAAATGATCCAAGATCACCATTCACCAAGACTAGTGCTAGAGACCAAGTAATTTTGATAAACTATTTACATATAAGCTTATACTTCTTAAGTAAGGAAAAACATACCCAACCTAAAAAAGCTAATCAAAAAATGTATCATATATAGATTCAAACTTTGTGTGATGTGAGCACACTGAGAAGACATCTAGTGCACGGAGCTTCATTTTTTCAAATAACTTTTTTAGTCTTCCTAACATTGTAGTTTAAGAAAAGATGGTACATAATAATTTCTTAATTTACAGAACAATGCCAAAACTAATATTGTTGTTTCATCATTTATAATATATTTTAGGTTCTTGAAGAGGTCAGAAGGCTTGTTGAAGAATACCAAAATGAAGAAATCAGCATAACTGTAGTTGGTCACAGTTTGGGTGCAGCAATTGCAACCCTAAATGCATTTGACATAGCTGCCAACGGATTGAACATTCCTAGAAACCAACCAGACAAGGCATGTCCTGTGACTGCCTTTGTGTTTGATAGCCCAAGAGTTGGTGATTCAGACTTCAAAAAGGTCTTGTCTGGGCTCAAAAATCTCCGTGTTCTACGTGTTCGTAATGCCCTAGATATTGTTCCAAAGGTTCCATTCATAGGCTACAAAAACGTGGGTGAAAAATTAGCAATTGACTCAACGAACTCCATCATTTAGCAATGTTGCTATTGGTGTCCATATTGTTTTTTTTTTTTTTTTTTTCTCTCTAAACAATATGTATAACAGTTTGTTTGTATGAAAGTTATACTGAATGATCTTGTGCTGCATGCTTTATATAGTGACCTTGAGAGAAACCATGTTATGCTGTGTTTGGTTGCATTGACTGTTCGGTAAGTCTAGTCTTCATGCTTGACTGTTTGGTAAATACATTCTCGTCAAAATGACCATCTTTATCCAATAAGGCTGCTTGGATAATTCAACCCATGCAAAATAGGACTTAAAAATGTTGTTAAAAAATGAGACAATAATTTGTTTGGCTCAGTCAAAATGACTTTTTTTGATGTCTCTGAATTACACGCGTGAATTTGCTTGTTGGAATTTTTATGGAACGAACCCACATTTGTTGTATCCATATTCATTCTATCTCTTGACATAATAACATGAAAATGTTATACCTATAGAAATATTTTATATTTTTTTTATCACTAGAAATAGAGGCATGGTTCCACACGTACATTAATTTTGAAATCACTACCTTATGTTTAATGATTGGAAAATTTGATCAAGATCTATATATATATATATATAATTACTTTAAAGATATATGCTTAATATGCTTAGAAATATAATTTGTTGTTGAGATTCAATGTTTGTATGACAGAAACCCATGTTTTAAGTGAATTTTGACGATGCATTAAATATTGGGGGATGCACCAATAAATCCCAAATTAATAACTTATACACTGTTTAGTCCTAAAAGTTTTCTTATAGACTGAAAGGTCCCATTACAATGTTTCAAACATCAGATTAATGTTTCGAACATTATATTTCAAACATCTAATGTTCATCAGATTTCAATAATGTTTGAAATTATAGGACGAATGTTTCAAACATTAGATTTCACACATCTAATATTCATCAGATTTCAATAAATTTTGAAATTATAGAATGAAATATCAGATTCATTTACATCATGAACATCATGATGATGTATAAATGGGACTAAATGGAGCATAAGAAAACATTTAGGACTAAATGGTTCAACTTTTCAGAAACTAAGATTTATGGGTAAATTTTCCTTAAATATTTAGGTTTTTTTTTTTTTTGTTTATATATACAAATTATGTATAATTAGCATTGCCCATACTCTAAAATTATTATTAGTGAGCACGGTTTTTTATGCATTTTTGTATTCAATTTCCAACTATTTATGTGAATGTTAACTCGAAGGGTTTGGCCTGGTGGATAAGATTTAGGATCTGGAGGTTTGTTGTCTCTAAGATCTTAAGTTTGATTACTCTCATCAGCAAAAATTATTAGGGTCACGGAGTGGAGGGCATAAATCTTATTTCGAAAGGTTTGTTTGTGCTGTAGGGATTTAAGTACAACATGGCTCAATTACGTGAATGTTCGTGATTAATTCTTTATTTAAAAATAATTTAAACGAAATAGGTTAGGGGAAAAAAAAATCTCGCCACATAACTAAGGGTTGTTTTGGGAATTGATTATTTAATTTTTTTTTTTTATAAAATGATGTGCAAAAAAATAAAATAAATAATTGACTTTTTCATAGTATTTAAAAAAAAAAAAAACTTTTTAGGTATTTTAACGTGTTGCCAAAACGTGCTTAAATTTATAAAGGAAAAAAAAAAAGAAGAAAATTTACTTTTGAGAGAAATATCTTTTCTCCACCTTTAGACAAACAGTACCTAAAGAATTTGTTTTTGGACTCAATTAAAAAATATTTATAAATGATAAATTTTATAAAAATTAATAATTAAAACTATAAAGTTTTTTAAATATATATATATATATATATATAATTACTTTATGAAAGTACTACTGAGGGTTTCTTTCGAAAAATGACATTTTAAAGAAATTTTTGACATTTTAATTAAAATATAAGTATGCAAAAACTGATGTGCTTAGAACTAATTTCGAAAAATGTGTAAAAAGGAAAGTGAATACATTTCTTTTTTGGACCTTTCATTTGACTTTTTACCTTCTAGTTTTTCTATTAACTTTTATAACTAATTTAATTGGATAAATTACGTCAATAGACTCTATATTTTGCCTATTATATCATTTGATTTCTACACTTTTAATTTATTTAAATTTGATCCGTGATTTTAGATTTTGTATTAATTTGATCCAATTGATAATATAATATCGTTAGTATTTTCGATGAAGAATTATCTCTAAATTAATTGTGATTAATTCACTAAGTTGAATAAGTTTATTATTTTGCCTTTAAAAATATAATAAATATCCCTTATGTCCATATTTTTCATTATAAAAAAAAAAAACACTCAACTCTGAGAGTAATAATTAATTAGATTAAATTAAGATAAAACTATAATTTTAACCTCAAAATTAAACTAATTAAAATTACAAATACTAAAATAACACAAAAACTAAAATACAAAACGTAATTTTCCCAATTTAATTTATTGTGAAACCATCCGTGAATAGTATTTTTTCAAAATTTTTCTCATCGGACAGAAAAGTCTATGCGTTGAACTTTTCACAAAGAAGAACAAATCCAACATATGGAAAGTACGAAGGCATGCCTGCAAGTTCAAAGTCTTTTGGACTCACCAAAAAAAAAAAAACATAGTACGAAATGAATACATTTCGTGTACCTTTCTAGTACGAAATGAATACATAGTACGAACTGAGTTTATCGGAAGTTACACGTTACCCTTTATATTTGGTTATCTTCTTATTTTAATTTATTTATTTTTTCTCATCTTACCTTTTCATGTTTAATTTTTTCAATTTATTTTAAAAACTAACTTACACATAAAATTAGATAGAAAATAACACATTAACAGCCGCGTGATATAAAAATATTTCACTATATAATTCATATTTCTGATACAAACCCAAATTTCATATAATATATATATTTATATATTTTTTTGTGAAAAATGATATACAAATTCCTTTTTTAGACTTTTTTTTTGGTGAATGTTTCTAGACCTAATGATATGTAAGTGATATGATTAGTTGATGATTAGAGAAGATATGAGAGAGAGTGATGTCTTAGATATCTAAAGCCACATTATTGGGCTTGAGAAGTGTGTTTAATTTTTAGACTTGTATAATATCAATTTTTTATATTATGTGACAGTTAACGTAACATTTTTCGTCTAATTTTGAAGAGAAATTAATTTTAGAAGTAAATTGGAGAAAACTTAAATATGAAGGGCTAAAATAGAAAAAAAAAATTAATTATTAAATTTTAAGGATCAAAGTGAGAAAATAACCAAACATAGAGTGTAATTTATTCTAATTTTAATTACACTTTTTACGTTTGTAATTTGATTCAAAATTTATTTTTATTTTAATTGTTTCAATTTGGTTTTCATTGTAAATTTCTACTAATTTTATCTGCATATATATTTTAGAAAGTTGACAGATGTCTTAAAAATATTAATTTTAACATTCAATTTAGACAAAATAAACCACATAAAAATTACAATTAAAGTATATGGACTAAACTATAAGAATGAAAAGCATAACCTAAACAATATTCAACGTAGTTTGGGACTGAAATGAAGTATTTTAATGACATTAAAGTGAGGTTTCATTAAAAGATGAAAATGTAATTTCTATTTGTTGTATTGTAGTTTTAATTTTTTATTTTTATTTTATTTAACTAATGATTGTATGAGGTTTGATCAAAAGATACATGATGTATTGTAGTCTTGAGTAAGTCTTTTTTCAAATCAAGATTTTAGGAGGTTTCATCAAAAGGTAAAAGATGTAGTTTATATTTGTAGTTTTGTGTTAGTAATTTATTTTTAGAATAATTATTAAACAAAATAGCAGGATAGAAGCGTTTTAACAAAATAAATCTAGAGTTCTTAATTTTATCAATTTAAAATCTTATATTTTAATTTATTTTCAATTTAAATCATTTGCTTATTTTCGTTAATTAAAACCAACAGGAAAAAAATATTTTAATTATTAAACTCAATATAAATATACATAAAATGCTTAAAATATTCTTTTTTATTGAGTTTAATGAACAAAACACTCTCTCTTTTTATCGATTTTACTTAATGAAAATACATTGTGGTTTAAATTGAAAATAAATCAAAAATTTAGATTTTAAATTAACAAAATTAAAAATTAAGGAATTATTTTATTATAAGAGTCAAACCTTAATTTTTTTTGTGGTAATTTTATCTTTATTATTTTATTTTTAATAATAAAAACTCGTGCAGCTACAATATTCTTGCTACTTTTGGCATTCCGATGTATGAGGTATGAGGTCACCCGGTTAAAAATATGAATAATAAAGTTATTTTGTTAGAAAAAAAATTAGAAGTTCTAAATATAGAGCTCTAAAGGAGCTTTAATGAGCTGTCCCCACCCAGAGCTCGGTATCATTTTCCATTTTGTTTGATTGGTAGTTTAGATAAAATTGTGATAAAGTCATTAATTAATTGAAATTAAATTAAGGGAGACTTACGTATAGGTCTTAATAGGTAGACTTATTATCTAATAAATTCTATAATAATTAATGGCGTTTTTCATCAAACAATATTAGAAAACGTCACAAATTATTAATTTTCAAAGACAGTTTGAAAATTGTCACAAAAAAATCATTAATTATAAGTTTTAGAGACAGTTTTAAAAAATTGCCACAAATAGTCACTATTTTTCAACTTTCAGCAATAGTTTAAAAAATTCGTCACAAAAAAATATCACCATTATAAGTTTTAACGACAATTTATAAAAATCATGATAGAAAAAAGTCACTAATTGTCAATTTTTAGCAACATATGTAAAAAATCGTCACAAAAATCGTCATAAAACTTGATAAAAATTAAGTCAAATTATTAGAACTTATTAATTGTTTACCTTATAGGAATAAAATTATATGAAAGTTCTCATTATATATATATATATATATATTTTAAATTTTGTAAATTATAAGTAAAATGATATTTTCACTTCTAATCGGATGAGATTGAATTGTTAAACCCAATCCCCTATGGCAACTTATTCCACCCTTTTGAAGATTAGCGATTTTTTTTTATCAACTAATATGATTTACACGAGCATTAAGAGGTGTTTATGTGGTGGGATATAACCGTAGGATTGATTCTCATATTTAGTAGTACCTTTAGTTCAACATTTGGTTGGCACATAACCTTCGTACAAAATGTTCTATTTGAGCAATGTATCCTCTATTTCAGGGATAACTCAATCTTAGAAAAAGAGATGGGACACAAATCAATGGCATGAGGAGATCTTATTATTAGCTTTCTAAATTACCAAAATAACCCCCAAGTATACAAATTGTCCTATTTGAGCAATGTATCCGCTTTCTCTGGTTCTTTTTCCCCTTTTTTCACAACGGCAATGCTACGTAGCTCAAATTTTGTAGCTCAAAAGTGGCTCAAATGGCCAAAACGACGTCGTTTTGAGTACAGAACAACATAAAAATGGCCAAAACGACGTCGTTTTGGCCATTTGAGCCACTTTTGAGCCACAAAATTTGAGCTATGAGACATTTTCCTTTTCACAAAACGATTCGTTCACAAAATTTGATGAACATGTAAATCTCATATGTATATATTGGTACACTTAGGCCTCATTGAGAACATACTATTTTAGTAATTTTTTAGTTTTTTGGCTAAAATATGAGGTTAAAAAAATTAGTATGTTTGAAATGATTTTTTAATTTTTTACGAAAAGATGTGTAAAAAGTAGAGAGAAAATAGAATTTTTGATATTTTGGTATAAGTTATATGATTTTTAACTTTTTGATTTTTAGACTAAAGCTATTGCATGCTAAATGAGGCCTTAATCTCAGATCATATGATTCTCTTTCACACTGAATTTTTATTTTTTATTGGTCTAATTTTTTTTTTTTTAATTTTGTATTTCCATTGCATAGTAAACAAATCAAAAAGGCAAAATGGTCCAGATATTATCCATCTATATAGTTTCACAATCAAACATTCGATTTAATAGAATAAGTCATTACAAGATATTCAATCTTATGACAAAATAAATATGGGATTCACATCATCACCGACTAAATAATCAAGAGGGTATTTATTTGAATAATAATAGCCTACTGCATTACAAGCCCTTCTTATTTTGTCTAACGTACAACATGGCCTTATTATATTACTAATCCAATCCACCACTTGGAGCAAAACAAATATGGCCACTTAATATGGTATCATAAAACTTTGTTTAGTTTAGAATTTTCAAAAATAGTTTTTTGAGTTTTCAATCCATTTTTTTTAGTGATTTTTTTAACATCTTAATCAATTTCTTTTACCTTTTAGATCAACTTAATCTAGATATATTTAAAAAGTATAAAATTTGTATAAAAATCTTTTAACATTCATTAAATACAACAAAATATCATAATATACTAAAACTTTTTAATTTTTTTTAATTTTTAATTTTGTATTCAATAAATTTTTTAAGAGATCTTGACCGGTCTACCTAATAACCAAGGGTGTAAATTTAGCCCGATCTAGTTGGCTCGTCTCACCAGGGCCTGAGCTCAGGTCAGCCCACTGTAGGGCCATGCGAGTTCCCACTAATATTAGGGTCGGGTCGGGCCAGCTTGCGTGGAAAAAATCTAGGCCTAGGCCCAAGCCCAAGCCCAAGCCCACTCAAAATGGGTCTGGGGTTGGGCCACAGGCCGGGGCTCGAGCTGCAAGTTGAGCCAAGCGGGCCTTTTTTCTTTAGCAAAAAATAATTGATAGATATTATATATAGATTATTTATGAGGGATAAAAAAAAATAAAAGAAAATTTGTGCTAAAATATTTTAGTTATGATGGATGAGATATTTAGTTATATTTCATGTGATATTTAATTACTATGACTTATGCTTTTTTAGTTTTGACTCAAAAAGTATGAAATTAAGTAATTTTTTTCTTTTGTTATGACATTGTTTTAGTTATGATTCATGAGAGCTATTTGGTTGTGTCTCGTGTGGTATTTAGTTATGACTATTTTTTTTTTTTTTAGTTATGAGTAGGTTATCAAGTTATGTTATTTTGTACTTTAGTTACGATTAATTTTCTTCTTAAGTTATGACATTATTTTAGTTATAATTAGTGAAATATTTAGTTATATTATGTTATGTTTTGTAGTTATAACTCAAAAAGTATAAAATTATATCATTTTCTAATTTAGTTATAAGGTGCATACATAGTCTTTTTTCCCCCCAAAAAAAAAGAAAAAAAGAAATGAAATGAATAATTATATATATATATATATATCAAAATGGAGTGAAATATTACAATCATTAAATTAAATAGATAATATTTAATGAATAATTTTTATTTCAAAATGAAATAAAATATTACAAAAATTTATATCATTAAATAAAATAGATAAATATTATTACATAATTATTTTTTAGGCCAATTAGGTCGGACTACAGAGCGAGCTCATTGGCCGAGCTGGACTTCAAAACAGAGGGCCCAGCATCTCAAGTACGGTATGGCCTCGAGCTTGGCGAAGCCTAGCCAGGTTGAGTAGCACCGGGCCGCGAGCCACCTTCAGATGGGTCATGGGCTAGTGGGCCAAATTTACATCCATGCTAATAACTAACAAGGGAGAAACAAATTTGGTATTGATGAAGTGTGTGTACTTTTATTTTTCAAAAGCTGTTGTAAGCCACCAACGATATTACGATATAAAGAGGGTTAGAAAAAGGAAGAGAATCATGAGATGTAGAGGGTGGCTTCAGAGCCAATGGAGTGGAACAAGGCTTACAATCAGCTAAGCCAGCTTTGTGTAACAACTCAGTGGCATACCTAGCTTGAGAAAGGAAATAATAGCACCTTGACACTGCACGAAGATCCTCAAAAAATATGAGACAGAACCCAATTCCTTCATGGAAAAGACCTGATGCATTTGAGTAATCAAGTTAGAAACCAGAAGTGAATCACTTCCTATAACCAAGATATCATCAACATACACCAAAAGAAGCATGAGGCCAGCAGAGGAATGATGAACAAAGAGTGAAATATCTGAATGGCTATTCGTAAACCCCTGAGAAAAAAGAAAATAGGCAAAGGTGGAATACCAAGCCCGAGGGGCTTGTTTAAGACCATATAGAGCCTTGTTCAACTTACACACCTGATTAGGAGATTGAATAAAACCAAGTGGTTGTAACATGTAAACCTCATATTCTAATTTCCCATGAAGAAAAGCATTAGAGATGTCTAATTGTTTGATGGACCATTGATGATGAAGAGCCATACATAGCAGAATCCGGATGGTTGGGAGTTTAGCCACTGGACTAAACATTTCTTGAAAATCAATTCCCTCTTGTTGAAGATAGCCTTTAGTGGTAGGGTGATATCCTAGAAACACACAAGCCATGGACCTAGGTTGAAGTTTGTGTGTTGTGTAAGGCTTAAGCCATGGGAAATATTGACAACCAAAAACTTTGAGAAGAGAAAAATCTGGAAGAGAATGAAACAAGACTTCAAATAGAGACTTATGTGAAAGAACACTACTAGGCATTTGATCGATGAGATACACAGTAGTGGCAACTGCATCAAACCAATAGTGTAAGGGAAGAGAAGATTGATAAAGAAGAGTGATGGCTGTTTTGATAAGATGACGATGTTTTCGCTTAACCACACCATTTTGAGCTTGAGTGTAAAGATAACTAGTTTGATGCACAATGCCATGAGCAGATAAAAGAGAAGCAATCATGTTGTTCACAAATTCAGTCCCTCTATTTGTAGCGATCCCAGTTTTGCCATTTCGCTGAGTATGTCGGGGATCGAGCTGCCCGATCAGCTTGCGAGGGTCCAGGGAACAGCGCCCCTTAGCGGGTCCTAGGGCAGCGCCCTAGCGAGGTTGAGGGGCAACGCCCCTGAAGAAAAAATGCAAAATGCATTAGAAGTTGTTTGTCCGCTCGAGCGGCCATTTATGCGCTCGAGCGGAGAATGTTTGGTTCCAGAAGTTTGACCTGTCTGCAAAAGTACTGGGAAAGTGTATTTAACGCTCGAGCGGGGGCTTTCCACGCTCAAGCGGACCATGTTATATCAATTCGTGAATCTGATATTTCAGATCACTTTTGTATATCTCTCTCTAAAAACCCTTTCCTCTCTTTCTCTCTACATTTCTCTACGCCAAATTTGATCAAAACCTTGATTTCTCAAGATCCATTAGAGTTCTGCCATAGGTTTTTCACCAAAGTTGGTTAACTTCTCGAGGGCTTCATTGTGTGCGGTGAAGATCGAGTTTCGACACCGTTGATTTTGAGGGTTTCATCTCATTTCTTCTTCAAAACTTGAGGTAGGGATTTTCTTAGAGTTATATATATATTTTTGCAAGATCTATATAATTTTCAAAATCATCTTTCGATAGCTTTGAAAATCGATTGTTGATTCAAGAAGTTGAGCGATTTGAAAGTGGGTTTGTCTCTTGTTCTTTTAAAATGATCTTATGGGTTTTGATCTTCGTTGATTGAAGAAAAATTGATTTTGAAAAGTTTTCTTTCAAAAGATTTGAGTTGTATAGTTTTGGTAAGAAAATCTAGAATTTGGGGATTTTTTTTTAAGGAGACTGAAAATCCATGAATGATATTGTTATATTTATTTTGTGTGTCAAAATAAATGGATGTTTGGAAATTTTCTTATTTATATTTATATAAATGATGAATTTCAGGAAATATGAGAATTGTTGTTCATTTTGGAAATTATTGTTCAAAACGTTGAAATAGTTTTGAAATAACTAATTGTTGAGGATACTTGAGAAGAGGAAATTGTGTTATTCCTTGGATGATGAATTGGAATAAAAGTATTTATATTCATCTTGTGAAATTGGCATATCAATTCATTTGATTACATTAAACTTTGAAAGTTGATTTGAAAACTTGCATTGAGAAAAGAATGTTGAGAAACAAGTTTTCATGGAATGGTTTTGGGGTAAATACGTTGGTAAGTCTTGATAGGTAGTGTAGATGATATTGAATAAGTTGGCCTGAGAGTCCGGGGTGAAAGACCGAAAACCCGCGCGGATGGGTGTCGAGCCTTCCGGTTAATACCAGTAAAAATGACAATTTGGTATATTCTACTTATAGACAATGACCTAGGAATTACCAGAGTCGTATTTACCGTCCTTGAAATAAATTGTTAAGTTTTGAACAATTGAAATTGCATGATATCATTGAGCATGATGGTTTTTAAAAGATGAAAATGTGATTTATCTTCAAAAAGGGCATAGCATGGCATGTGTATTTCATCTCTTGAGACGTGTATAAAATGTATATACTTTGTTAAGAATTTTCTACTGGGCTTTATGCTCACCCTACGGGATATTTGTATAGGAAAAAATTTGGTGATCCCACCCAACTAGGGGCATGGAAGTATGTGTATTGGGAGTACAATGCTCTCATTTTGCTGTGACTCTATGTATAAGCCAAGGGCTGTGTTTGTGTGGGTTTGAATAACCGTTTTGTGTAACCAGACTCAAGCCTTGGAAACTTGTAAACCTTTGGGGGTATTTATTTGTTCATTTACTTGTTGTTGGATTAATGTATTATTGCATGAAGAACTATTGTATCATGTAATGTAAGTTTGGAGATTTATATTCGGTTTTTCTTGAAAGAGCCATGATTGTTGTATTATCATTTGGGCTAGAAATTTGGGGCGTTACACTATCAGTTCTAAGTATTTGAAGATGAGTGCGAAATTGTGTTTCAGCATATGATTTGAACTCAATTAACTTGCCATATACCTCACTTTTGTAATGTAAAGGATGTATCCGTGTAGCTCTCCACCATGTAGATTCTGGCTCTTGGCGTATTGCCTCAAGATCATGAGTTGTGACCTCGATTTGCATATTGTACGAATACTGCACGATGAAGGCCTCGGCCATCTCCTCCCAATCTTGCTTGACAAAGTCTTCCAACTTAGCATACCATATGGCCGCTATACCTGACATGGTACGGCCAAAGAAAGACAACTTCTATAGTCTAGCTAAGCCCATTAGCCACAAGATGTCTGAAAATAGCCGAAGGTGAACCATAAGATCTCTAGAACCGTTAAAACGGTTAATGTGCAGCATTTTAAACCGGTCTGGCAATGTCACTGCAGAATTGGTATACCCGTCCTCTATGTCTGGGATGGAGTTAACCCCTTGTGCTCTCCTGAACAACTTTTCCAATTTATTGACCTTGAGTACAGTTGGGTCAATCTCAAACTCAAACAGAGCCTCAGTCTGATAAACAAGGGTTTTGGAGGTTTGTGTTGGGATTGGCTCAGCTAGATTGCCTGGGTTTTCTTGGACATTGGCAGCATGAGCGGTGGCTCCGGGTGCTAGGATACTGGTGGGAGGTGAATGGGATGCAGAGGTTGCAGCTGGCTATGGTTGCTGTTATTGTAACCTGTTTATAACTTCGGTCTGACGGGTTGTATCTTATTGTAGGGTTTCAACTGTCTGCTGCAGATGATGTATCAATTCTTCCATAATGACTGGAGGATACTGTTTCATCGGAATAGGAGATCGATCTCATGCTGGGCTAGAAGTGGATGACTGTTCTCGAACTTGACTAGATACAGGTGAATTAAGGGGTGACTATTGTAAAAACTGAACCAGTGAATTCTGCCTGATTCTCCTCCGTCTTGTAACCGGTAGGAGTGAGGTAAACACAGACTGCCCCAAACAAGATCCCCAGCTTTGCAAAGTCTTCTAAATCGAGTCCAGAGTACTTTGGGGATATCTGAACTTTCTGAAGCTATGGTGTTAAACTACCTAGCAAAAGAAATAAAGTAAAAATAGCAGTAATCAGAAACCGCACAACACCTCAGCTAATGATGTTGTCAACACAGACATGATCACAGCTATAGGACTATACTCCACACTAAATTCTGCCCCCAAAACAGATACCAAATTTGCAACTGCTATGTACATTCATGTACAGTTTCATTGTAAAGCACATACCAGTTAAACGAGAGCCAAAACACCCCTATGAGGGGGTAGGGTCACCCTGTCCTAGTTTCGTCAAGAACTAGGGTTTCACTAATCAAACAAAGCAGTTTTCACGCAATCCTGCATTTCGGGTGAGCATCATGTCCTAGTTTGGAACAATCTTTATGGCTTTTCGATATGTAACTAGGCCAAATGATAGAAGGGTTCCTTGGCAAGATTACCTAATATACCTCTCACACCTAACACCGAGAAGTGAAAGGAGGATCAAACGGAACAGCGATAGTCCAGATCCAAGGGTTGTACTCCCATCATAGCAGAGCCCACGATCGGTTAGCCTTTTGGCTAACTTTTAGGCCAGCCTCTGGCAAACCGTTCAAGAATAGTAGATAGCAAACACAGTGACTTAAGCGCATCAATGCGAATACAATACAAAGAAGTATATAAGTGTAGATAAAATTTTACATCATGAAGTTCAAGTCAAGTTCTCTAAATCCCCAGCAGAGTCGCCAAAAACTATACCTCGACTTTCCGTGCTCTTTTGGAAGACGAATAAGCCCTACAGTATCGAACTCCCGCAAAGAGTCCAAATCCAACAAATCTTTTGGAAAATCAATTTTGAATCAAATTGCCAAAAATGGACTGCTTTGCCAGATACAGAGTCGCCACCTAAATATTTTTAAAAAATTTAAGAAACCCATAACTCGTGCCAAAGGCCACGTGTCCGTCATCACCAAGATTGTCTCGCCTCGGGAACTTGGGTACGAGAGAGGAAGGTCATGAATTGAGCACCCCCGCTCGCTCGATCAAAGATCGACCTTTACTAATCATGATGTGAATCTTATTTACATTATATGCTCTTGTTCCGATTTATTAGGCTAACTTACTATGTGATGCACACACATGCAAGTATAGACTAATTTGCAAAAATTGGAACACTTGATTTCATGTTTGTTTTGAAAAGAATTTGTGAATGTGCCACTCGAAAAAGTGGGCTTAAATGTACATTAATCAAGTTATCTCAATTCAAGCAATTAGCCTTCATCCTCAGGCATTCAAACAGTTTATTAGATAAGTACTTAGTCTCATGGTGAACCCGCTTTGCATGGCAATATTAACACACACATGCAA